>WNGS01163519.1:13316497-13335796 GCA_020271785.1 Procambarus virginalis
TAAGAGGATGTGCAGTGTCTTAATATATTTAACTTTTTTAATTATTATTATTATTGAATTATATTCAAAGATTTCAGTAAGGGAGCAGAGTGCTGTCTGGGACTGAAGTTTGTTATTGTTCAAATTGCTGATTTATGTTGAGTAATTTGGGGTCGAAGGTAATTTTTGGGTTTAAAGTCCCCCAGGCAATACCGTAGGTTAGATATAGATTATGAGTTATTCATCCCTTCCTCCTGTTTAGATAGTACCTATTGTGACGATCGTCAATAGTCAGGAATTCGTACGTACTTAGCTGTTAGAAAGTAGTATACTGGCTAGTAAGGAATTCTTTTAAAATAAATGGAGCTGAAACACAAACTTAAATATATTGCTAGGTCTAGTATAGCACACACATGTACTATATTAGGCCTCAGATATCGTGTATTAGGCCTAGGAAGGTTAGGTTAGTTTAGTTTGTCAAAGAAACACAAGTAAAAAATAGTTTTCCAGTTTGTCCAACTAAATAGTTCAGATTTCTACTTCCTAATTTCGTTGTACGTCGGTATATACACTATGGTCCTCATTGTACTATAAGTACTACCATAACAGGAGGATGGGCTGGAATAACAGTGTTATCAAGGCAAGCCAAGGTACATAATAGCTGATGTTAGACAGAATGCCTACAGTTTTAGAAACTTTTTTTGTTATATTTAGTATATGGCAATGGAAATTCAGCTTGTTATCAGTGTATATACCAAGGAATTTCCCATCTACTCTGTCCCGAATTTGGGTATTGCTAATTCTTAGGTTAATTTGATTGGCGGATATGATAACTATGGGATGCACAATAAATTACCCCTCACAGGATGAGTATGCACAATAAACTACAGTTTACATGATAAGTATGGGGTGCAAAACAAACAACCGTTTACAAGGTGAGTATTGGAGTGCACAGCAAACTACCACGGACATGGTATGTATGGGGTTCACAATAACCTATCACTCATGATAAGCAAATCAAATTCTGAAACTAGCTCATCGCAAATGTAAATTATTTATCTTAGATTGTACTTATGGTCGTTCACTAGCCTATTGTTAATACAGTAATAAACACGGTACATTAAACTGTGTAACTAGGTTATCAAGACCTAGATAAAAGACTTGTTAAGATAAATTAATTTTGTAGTTGTTCTTGAGTCCAATATGTGCGTCTGTAACCTTTTCCACTACTGCCTACATGCAAGGGTATAGGGTGCACAATGGGTAAAATAATAAAAAAAATGTGGATAACAGCCTAGCAGACTAACTGAACATTATCCAATAAAATGCAAAGGTTTCTATATATTAATAAGTAAGCAAATATATATTGACACCAATTGTATAGTACATAAGGAGTAGGGTGCAGCTTACCAGCTTAGGATAATTCTAAAGATGGCAGTGCCGGATGAAATAATTCCTTCCTTCAACATATGTTTGAGTGCATCACGACTAAGGTCACCAAGCTTCTGGGACGACAGCACCTCCCTGTTATACGTCACCAATTTCTGTAACCCTCGACTTATCACTCAAAAAACATCAATAACAAACAAATATATATATTAATATATATATATATTAATATATATATATATATATATATATATATATATATATATATGTGTGTGTGTGTGTGTGTGTGTGTGTGTGTGTATGTGTGTGTGTGTGTGTGTGTGTGTGTGTGTGTGTGTGTGTGTGTGTGTGTGTGTGTGTGTGCTGTACTGTGCTGTACTCTAACTTGCAATCATCAACAAAAGCACTTTGTATATTATTTCTCATTTGTTGAAACTAGATTTTTTTATCTAATAACTATTCATGATATACTTAAAGTCTTACACATATGTAAACACATTTGAACTCATCCCAGAGCTTATTTGATAATTTTCAAAATGTAGTTCACAAATGACACCATAATATGCTATAACATTCAAGACGCGCAAGCTCTGAGTAAACCAACCAAGCTGCTGGTTACGGAGACTATCATACTAACATGAAGAGATAGTTACCATCCTGCACGCATGAAGAAGGCGTTTGTTGTCTATGGCGACGGCGGCGTTGTAGATATCCAGTAGGTTATCCTTGCACAGGACCTTGTCCAGGTACTGCCAGGGAAGGGAAACGACGTTATTTTCGCTTTGGTATACAGTACTAGTAATGCCTCGTAAATATATATAAAAAATAGTGTATACAGTACTTGTATATATATCTATATCTGTAAAATAGCTGCTGCTATCGTCGATGTGATTTAGGGGCGAAGTGTGGCCAAAATCCAGTCAAAATGCGAGAGCAGCATCCCGCAAGTTATAGTGGATGCCATAGGCGGTCCGGTGGAAGCAGTTGTTTACATTTTTAGATTTGAGTCAAAAGAAGGAGAACCTTGGAGTAGGTCTGAAGAGAGAGAGAAATCTTGCCACTGTGAGCGGAGAAGAGGGGGGGGGGCACAAAAGTTAGCTTCTTGTATGTGCAAGATCAGCAAAATATATAGTGATAGACCCCAAAGGCTCTGGACTGAGTTGGTGCATGTTTCTTATCAAGCCATCGGGGTGCTGATGGGGTCAGCTGATCAGCGAAGTCAGTTCACAACCGAACGGTCCCGAATTCGACCCCGCGGAAGGACAGGGTCGTTTGGCACGGTTCCTTACACCTGATGCTTCTGTTCACCTATCAGTACACAGGAGCCCTTGGAGCCAGAGAACTATTGTAGGTTGCATTCTGGGGAAGGTCAGTTGTTGGTTTCCGTTACCCAAGAACGGTAAATCACACCTAACCATAGACATTAAAGACTATTACACTGTAGGCAAACTACCCAAACGCTACTAATAAAGAGGCTGTGAATATAACTTATCCTATCCATGTAGCCTTAAACAGATAAATGTTGTAACAACGTATAATAATTTTCTATGTTACTGAAAATTATCTGTGCCACTCATCACTTTACAACCACAAAGTTCTTCAGGCATTACCCATACCTGTAAAATATGACCACGCTAGTGACCCCTCGTGCAACATTTTCCACCTGTGCATGACACTATATAACGCCACAGGCAGGCTCCATTTGGCAGGCAGGCTCCAATCTCAAGCTCGGGGATTCTTGCCTCCATTTTAGGTATTTATAACAGTTTTTATGCGTCCCTTGCAATGGGTGTTGGGGTGTTACATAAATTACCTCTTTAAATAGGGAAGAACTACCAGATCAATAGATGAAATAAATTTTCGGATATCGAATGTAATGGAAATGTTCAACGTAACGCTGGGGAAACATTATTTAAAAGCCTTATATCCAACAGCAGACGAACTAATGTTTTATGTACATGCATAGTATACTTACACGGGAACAAACAGTGAAGAGGGCATCTATTTGGTATTTGACAGCCAGATGGGTGACCTGGAGACAAATGTTTGCAGAGGGCAACTTGGTGCAGCCGGTGTACATGTACTGTAATAACCAGCGGAAGCTGTCATCCGGGTTATCCGTAAGAGTAAGCTCTTGAATTATCACATCAGATGAGAAGAGTTTGGCCTCAAACACCGGTGACGTCATGGCCAAAACTAATTTATGAACCTGGTGAAAATCGTAAAAGATAAGAAATATAATCTATTCACAAATAGAAAACCATAGTCTAGACCTATACTGTACTTGTATACAGTCTAAACTGTCCGGTCAGAGAAAAATCATTTTAAATATTTTATAGGTCTCATTACACTCTGTCAGGATTCGAATTCAGGTAATATCATATACGTGAATTTCATACAAAGTATTATCTACATCACTCAAGTTCAATTTTCAATGCTTATTAATATGCATGGGTAATACCACCCATGCAAGATATCGCAAAATACAAAAAAAATTCCACATAGTAGTCTACGTCAAACGCAAACGTTTTCTCACAATACACATGAGACAACTAAACACTAAAAACAAATTATAAAATACTGTATATAAATCCTGACACACATATCCAATCATACTAATGTCATACTTAAACGACTATAAAAAAAATCCATACAAACATTAATAAAAACGAAATACACTTCATGAACTCTCCCGTTCATAATTGCTCGCAAACTACATCTTAGCAACCCCACACAAGTAAAGACTACCATGAACATCTGCAATTAAGAAATTACACTGATCAAAGAGACTGCATTTTTCTGTACTAGAACAAACTAATCTGCATACGTAAAATATGCCTTTCTCCGTGCTTTTTATATTTTTTAGAATTATCAGAGCCTTAATGGTTTAAAAAACGTAAGGTATAATAGACTTACGTCAGCAAATGTACGAATTAATCTTACCTTGAAGAAAGCATTTTTGTCTCGGAAGTTAAGTTTGAGATCACTATGTCGTGAAGACATTAACAGACAACAGAGTCGCTCATTAGGAGTGTCGAGCCCTTTCTGCCAGTTTTGCTCTCTGCAACTTTGCCTTTTCTCATTCATCACACGAGTGGGTATATTTTGCCGGTTCTTATCGCAAAACTCCTGTCTGAGCTCATTCAACATATCAGTAAATCCACCCAGTAAGTTCTGCGCGTTGCTCCCATCTCTTGTATTGTCATTCTGCTTACTGGTCTCAATGTTTATTTTATCGAACAAGCGAGTAAATCCACTCTGCATGCTTCTCTCCTGTTTATTAACGTACGTCTGAGTAAGATTACTCTCCGATGTCTGTTCGTTATATTCCTGTCTAATATCATACAACATCTGATTAAGTTTACCCTGCCAGTTCTGCTCACTACACTCCTCTCTTTTATCTCGCAACATCTGATTGAGTCTACTGTGCCAGTTCTCTTCCTTATACTCCTGTCTCTCATAGTGCAAACCACTCTGCCACTTCTCTTCATTACATTCCTGTCTTTTATCTTGTAACATTTGATTCAGTTTACTCTGCAAGTTCTGTTCGTTATACTCCTGTTTTCCTTCGCTCACTAGCCGAGTAATTCTACTCTGAAAGTTTAACTCACTATATTCCTGATTTATATCATCCAACATCTGAGTAAGTCTACTATGGAAGCTTTGATCGCTGTTCTCCTGTTGTCTTTCAGTTAACACAGGGGAAAATCCAATTTCCTTGCTGCCCTCCTGTTGTTTCATATCTAACATTTGAGTCATTCCACTCTGATCGCTAGACTCATGTTTATAATTCAATAGATGACCAAATCCAATCTCCTTCCCGCACTCTTTTTGTCTTTCATCCAACATGGTAATTCCACTCTGCTCACTGAGCTCCTGTTGGCTCTCACCCAACATTTTAGTTATTCTACTTCCACTTTGCTTGCTGCACTCCATATCTTCCTTATTCATCAAATGGTCGAGTTTACATGTTAAGTTTTGAACCTGGCAATTATTTTTTATTTTTTCATCTAGTGCCTGGATGGTTTCACTATGCACGTTCTGTTCCCTGGAAACCTCTGTTAATTCTTTATCTAGAACTTGGGTGGCTTCACCCTTCCGTTCCCTGAACACCTCTCTTAATTCTTCCTCCAACACGCCGGTGGCTTCACTCTGCACGCTCTGTTCTCTAGAATCCTCTCTTAATTCTTTCTCCGTCATTTCAGAGGAAGAGAGTATTACATATGTATTATCTATGTCTCCACTCTGTAAGTTCCTATCTCCGCAACCCTGGGCATTCTTATCCATAACGACGGGAGGATTATTGCTCGAGTCGTGTTCTCCGCAGTTTCTGTTCTCCATTGTCGCTGTGGAAAAATATGGCAGTGCTTTAATAAGAGATCACAATCCATCATCTTGTTAACACTACATATAACTACAATAGGATATGCGTTAACACTACATATAACTACAATATATATATATATATATATATATATATATATATATATATATATATATATATATAGTTGACCTACTGGCTCTCCCCGGGATACAACCCGACAGCAGTTGCCTAGGTCCTCCTAGGCACTACTGATAACCTACCCCAGGATGAAACACTCAACAGTAGCCTAACTCCTTGGGGCCTATTAACTGCTAAGTAAACATAAGTATCAGGTGAAATGAAACATGTCAATCGTCTCTGTCCCACCTTGGGATCGAATTCAGGATGCTCGGTTTTGAGCCAAGGATGTATACCACTGTGCTACAGAACCACAAATTATCATATTTGGAATATTCTAAGTAATAATGAGAATGCGGCGAATAAAATAATACAAAAACCTACCCTATTTAGGCTTTATATAGTATATGTATGGATGATATTAGTCCTAAATTAGATTAGTTCTAAGTTTAGTTTTGTTCATTTTGTCGACACATTCTTATTACTGTATTTTGCCAATAGGACAAATTGTGGATTTTTTTATGTAATTGATTTGTCAAAATTGATTTGTCAAAATTTGACAAATCAATGACAAAATATGGATGTCAAAATCCATATTTTGACAAATATACGCTAGTATCGTTACAAGCAATAGTACATTATTCAGAGAATTACTCAAGTTAAGGTGTAACGTATATAGTATAGACTACAACAGATTTTCATGCGTTATATGTTTTAAACTGTATGCAGTATATCATTAGGTTAGGTTGAGCTAGATAAATTAGGGATGTTTGTCACAACATCACAAAATTTTGTTGTTTGTCACAAAACGTTTGTCACAAAATTCCGCTGGTAAACCGTATGTATTATATATGTACGAAATATGTATTCTACGCTATGTCCCTTACACAGATTAATTATCATTTGGACAGCTCTTACCAGGGGCAGCAGCACTTTCTGTGGTAGTGGCCCGAGCTATAGGCCTTCAAGACCATGATAAAAGTTAATATTTTTGCCAATCTTGCAGTAAATAAAAATGTAGAATAAAATATTGAACTATCAAACCAAAACCTAAAATGTGTCATCGAAAGAAAACTCAGATGAATTTAAAAAAGAGTAGGTCGGAGTTCAAACATGAATTACATGTATATTGTTTATCCATTGTCTATCAAAATGAAATGTGTCAAATGAAACACATTTATCGGGCAAGCAACAAGATTAGTACAATGTTTCATGTGGCAGTTTGAATAAGATGTATGTATGCAGAAAGTAACAAAACCAGTTGACTAGTAGATTTTCAGTTCCTGAGCCCTATTATGTCTCTGTAACCTTTCACTACCGTCCACAGCACGGGTAGGGGGTATCAAAGCTGAAAAAATACTAGGCTTTAAGTATTTCTGGCAGTTCAGCTGGTACTGTATGGGGAACTAGATTAAAGGCAGGTGGAAATTTATCTATTTAGAAATAGATCTTAACTAACTTTATATGAAATGGCGCAACTTATTATGAGAACTCGCTAAGCCTGTATGTTGAATGAAATGACGCAAGTTAACTTGTAACCTAAAAACTACATACAATTATTACATTACATATACAGTATTCACATTTTTTCTTCCAGTAGATAAAGGAAACCACTTAAAGAAATGATAAACTATATACATAACAAAAGGCATTCACTACTATTTCCAGCAAAGCTAAAAATATCTCATTTCAGTACATTTATCCTACAATAACAATTCGTTGGCACCAAGAAAGTCTTACCCAGTAGGCCGAATAGGCTATTACCTAGGGTCCACCAACACCAGGGGGCTCACAGCTCTCTGCATGTATGTGTTTAGACTTTAAATGGCCACATTTAGCTCACGCTTTGAATGGCTTAATTAGCTGTTTTGACCTAGTGCCCAAACAGAGTTAGAGCTAGCCAGGTTGGCACCCGAGACTGAACTGTCCTCACAGTGCAATAAACACTACAGTATTTATATTCATCATATGCCCCAACTTCCCTGTATTAGCAAGTTCATTGCAAAAACGGTCTAATAAACCAAATTTCAATGTTGACAGGCTTGTTTACATTGAATTCTTAGGAATGTTCCATTAACTGAGCCTAACACGAGATTTGTATTTGATTTATTTATATATACATGCGTTCTTACATTGTTGTACAGCATAGCGTTTCGGGCAGGTCCTTAATCCTAATTTTTCCCGGAATACGACCCGCCAAATCGCTTAACAACCAGGTTCCCATTCAATGCTGGGTGAACAGAGGCTACAGTCAAAGATTGGCGCCCAATCAATCCTTCCCAGCCAGGATACGAACCCAAGCCAAAGCGCCAGGCGAGTGTCTCACACTTACGCCACGGGAACTGCTAAACTTTCCAATTAACTGCACATAATCGATAAGCCGCAAAATATATGTAAAACGAATACTGCAAAGGCAACTGAAACAATTAATGATTACAAGATATATTACTAAGCCTTTTTAAAGCCAATACATTCAAGTGTCCATTTTTCGGTGCCTTCTTTCTGACAATTACTTCTTCAAGTGTCCATTTACTCCGTAGTATACGTGCCTGTACATGAATTCTACTACACTGTGTTAATGAGGCAATAAACACACCAAATACATTTAAATAAAGCATGGAACGTACCGATAGAAATCACAGATGGAAATTTCTGCGGAGACAACGTGGAAGTGCAGCTGCCTGAAGCTCGGGGCCCGCGCACCGCTGCCCTCTCAAGTCAAACGAACTGTTAACAGTTGCTTTCATAAATAAAAAAAATGTATGTGTTGTTTCATTTCATTTTGCAATGCATTTACACCTTTAACTAAATAAAATACAATGATATTTTTAATTACTTTGGCAATTGAAAGCAATACATAGTCTGGCAATGTTTACATATAACATATGTATACATATGTTTACAATATATATTGGTACACCTTATTGACATCAGGTACATCAGCCACTTAATTATATTTTTATTTATATTAAACAATAGCCAAGACGCCGTATAACCAAAGGAACAAGGAGCCACAAGAGACAAGAGCCAAGATATAACAGGTGGAGGCAGGGTTGCCAGATTGGGCTACAAGTAGCGAATTGGGCTACTTTTGAGAGCCCCGCGCTCCCAAATTTTTAATTTAGCTACTTGCTACTTTTTGGACTAATTTAAAAGCAAGTTGGGCTATTAATGTTAAGCAACTCAATGATGATTATTTATGGTCAGATGCAACACAAACAAGCACCCCGCGATAGCAGCCATAGACTGACAATTTAAATACGAGCACAGCACGTAGTATATCCTTTTACGACCAAAGATGACATTCACTACAAAACAATCTTCCACTTACGGGCTATTCATGCCTGTGCCACCTCTTGGGTAGCTTAATCTTCATCAATCAATCACAAACAGGGAACAACGATTTCAAGTTCAACAAGCCACAACTTAGGACAGAAAACAGGAAATTTTTTTTCGCCCATGTGGAGCTAGGCTGTATATTAAATTATGTTATTAAGGTTAGGCTGCATTGGGGTCGGTTGAATTAGATTGGTTTGATTTTGTTACGTTAGGTTGGGTTGAGCTATGTCAGTCAGGTTTCAAAATTCAAAATTCCACTACGCCACGGAGCGCCAATATCCTTAACTGTTCACCCAGCAGATAAATAGATTGTTAAACGATTTGGCGGGTCGTATTCCGGGGGAAAAATTAGGATTAAGGACCTACCCGAAACGCTAAGCGTGCTAGTGGCTTTACAAGAATTGAAAAACTCTTTTTTATATATAAATAAAAAAATAAAACTAAATCCGCCGACAAATCTCCATGGTGTAGTGGTAAGACACTCGCCTGGCGTTCCGCGAGCGCTTTGTCATGGGCTCGTATCCTGGCCGGAGAGGATTTACTGCGCGCAAATCCTTAACTGTAGCCTCTGTTTAACTCAACAGTAAAACGTGTACTTGGTTGTAACAACGATTCTTCGCGACGGGGATCGTATTCCAGGGACTTGCCCGAAACGCTACGCGTACTAGTGGCTGTACAAGAATGTAACAACTCTTGTATATATCTCAAAAAAAATGAACCGATTATGTGCCTCTGTATCCTTTACACCACCGCCCACGGGATGGGTATGGGGTGCATAATAAAGAAAGAAATTGAAATTGACGATGAGACTTGTATCTGGCATAATTAAAATCTTAACTTAAATAATTCGTTTGTTAGACAATATATGATATTCAGATCTATAAATTACTTTAGAAAGTTCAAGTTCAAGTATGTTTATTGAGATAAGCAAGAAATACATCTCAAAGGGATAGAGTAGCTTAGGCTATTTCTACCCCCCTCTACTTCAAGTCCCTCAAGGGGCTCACAAATTCAATGAGTCAAATACACAAATAACATTACAAGAATCCCATTTAACATTGCAGGTTAATATAGTAAGTACAGCATATTACAAGAATCCCATTTAACATTGCAGGTTAATATAGCAAGTACAGTATATAATTGTCACACTCTTGGGGCAAACTTCTTGTAGCTCCTAAGTATACTGTCTATCATACCATTATCACACATCCAAACAATTTGATGTGGTACACTATTTAATTCCTTATTTCTATAGTTTTCAATAAGTTGACACTCTAATACATAATGTTCTAAGGTGTGGGCGTGCGGCATACTACATAATTTACACTCCTTATCTTCTTCACTGACATCAACACCGTATTGCCAGATATATTTGTATCCTAATCTTAATCTCATGTAAATTGAATCCTTCCAAGTAGACTTTCCTTTACCATAGGTGAAGGACGAATTTGTATTTATTATTGAATAATGCTTAAGTGTGTTACTACTGTCCACCATTGCCATTCTCTTTATCATTTCTCCACCCTCTTGGATCATCTTGATTCTTGTTTTTATTTGTTTCAAGGTTAACTGACATATAACATCAACAAGAGGTTTTTCAGTGGCTCTTTTCGCTATGTCATCAACTACCTCATTCAACAGGATTCCCACATGTGAAGGGATCCACATGAATCTTACTTTATACCCAGTTTTTTCTAATTTAACACTAGATACAGAGCAAAAAATAAAGCTCAGTGTTGGAAACTAAGAAGATGAAATTAAGTACTTTTTGGTTTTGTTTTTAAATAAGGCAAAAGTTTTACAGTTTTTCAATTCACTAGGGAGTGAGTTCCATAGACTAGGTCCCTTAATTTGCATAGAGTGTTTACACAGATTAAGTTTGACCCTGGGGATATCAAAGATATATTTATTTCTGGTGTGGTGATAATGGGTCCTATTACATCTGTCCAGAGAGAGTTTCAGAGCATGGTTTGCATTTAAGAACAGGGTTTTGTAGATGTAGTTGACACAAGAGAATGTGTGGAGGGAGTTAATATTTAGCAAGTTTAGGGATTTAAACAAGGGAGCTGAGTGTTGTCTGAAAGCAGAGTTAGTTATTATTCTGATAGCAGATTTTTGCTGGGTGATGATGGGCTTAAGGTGGTTTGCAGTGGTAGACCCCATGCACAGATACCATAATTAAGATAGGGGTAGATTAGAGCATAATAGAGAGAGAGGAGAGCAGAGTTAGGAACATAATATCTGATTTTGGAGAGTATACCAACTGTCTTAGAGACTTTCTTAGTTATGTGTTGAATGTGGGTGCTGAAGTTGAGTCTCTTGTCTAGGAATAGGCCAAGAAACTTGCCATCATTTTTATTACTGATGTTAATGTTGTCTATCTGTAGCTGAATTGCATTTGATGATTTGCTTCCAAATAAGATGTAGTAAGTCTTTTCGATGTTTAATGTTAGTTTGTTAGTTGACATCCATAAGTGGACTTTTTTTAATTCATTATTCACAACATTATTTAGTGTATGTGGGTTGAGGTCTGAATAGATAAGAGTAGTATCGTCAGCAAACAATATAGGTTTGAGAATATTAGAGACATTAGGCAGATCGTTTATATATAAGAAATAGAAGAGGTCCTAAGATGCTGCCCTGTGGCACTCCAACGGTAATTGGTAGAGTGGAAGAAGTTGTTTCATTGATAGTTACATATTGGTGTCTGTCACTAAGATAGGATCGGATGTAGTCAAGGGCAAGGCCTCGGATTCCATAATGCTGGAGTTTAAGTAAGAGGTAGTTGTGATTAACAGTATCAAAGGCTTTTCTTAGGTCAATGAAGAGTCCAATCGGAAACTCATTTTTGTCAAGTGCTGAGTAGATTACGTCAAGGAGACTAATGATTGCATCGTTGGTGCTCTTTTGGGACCTGAAGCCAAACTGGCAGGGGCTGAGTATGTCGAATTTTACGAGGTAGGAATAGAGCTGTTTGTAAATAATTTTTTCAAATATTTTTGATAGAATGGGTAGATTTGATATTGGTCTATAATTGTTTATGTCCGCCGGATTGCCTCCTTTATGGACTGGCGTTACTCTTGCTTTTTTGAGGATATCAGGGAAGGTGTGACACTCTATAGATTTGTTGAACAGTAGGGCTATGGGTGGGGCAAGGGCATGGGAGGCTCTCTTGTATACAATATATCAATGTATATATATATATCAATGCTTACTTAGTATTAAACCCCCAATATAAGACTGTTAACGGTTAAAATCTTCTTGTTAACAGGCATATAGATATTTAATGAAGTTGAGTGATGTGATGGACATAATCCTGGCATCATAAGAACGACGCCCGCCAGTGTTTACACTTCGCATCTGAAGGCCCACAAACATGGTCGAACGCACAAAATACTTGATTGTGGCCAGTTTTTGGGTGGACTCCTATTACATTTACTGTGTGATAGTTATACTTGTATATAATAATATGTAATAAGAGTAAACGTTTAACATGTAATATTAATAAAAACAAACTCAGAAGCTACACGCCTGTCTCTACATGTTTTATATGTTAATTTTGGGCGCTCCTGTACTTGTGCGCTAGCTGGCGTTCACAACTGATCTCGCCTGCAAGGACTAGATTTAGTCAATCAGAATGATAATAATGTGTATTTATTTAGGGGGATAAATTTTGGGCCCCACTCACAAATAATGGGGCTCAGAAATAATCGAAACACTATAACAATTAATTTTTGTTGTATTAAAAATATAAATAAAACCCATGGTTACTCTAAATATGAACATCAGAAAACCTTCAATACCACACGGAAACTTCGCATCTACTGCAGATACATCGATAATATATACGTATGTGTGAAAAAACTCCTAGAATTGTCGCTATTAATGGATCTACTTATTCGAGTTAACTTTACCCACGAACTAGGCTTCGATGGTACACTCCCTTTCCTGCATGTCTCCGTGAGAACCTAAGACAACTTTCACTACAGTTTATACTAAACCAACGCTGGAATGTGTATGAATGGTCAGATATAAGTATAGTGTAATAAACGCAATTATACTCGGAGCCCTTACTCATTGTCCTGACTGGTATAAAATCTACAAGGAACTGGTGAGAAGCCTTCAAGCACCATACTGCCAGCCACACAAATGGCACCATACTGCCAGCTACACAAATGGCACCATACTGCCAGCTACACAAATGGCACCATACTGCCAGCTACACAAATTGAGAAGTCAACACCCATATCAGAAGATATTTAGAAAAATTGTATAACAGGCTTTCCATAAAATTCTATTACAATATCCACTATGATCTCTTTTTAATGGCAAAATTTAACCATTTTGTGTAACAACTGCTATATCTCATACTTTTAATAATCATAGTAACCGAAATATTCATATATTTTTTATATACAAGAGATGAAACAGCAAGCCATAAGCTAGATCTGTGTGTCGCTCCTGAAGACCTCAGTAAGGAGACGGACTTTTAGCAAATACCTTCCTGTGATTGGCTGTTGCTGGGAATGCCAACACTCTTTCTATAAATTTAATGCAAACTAAGAAATACGTCTCTTTGCACAACAATATCTATATTTCAAACACAACCTCTTTGTTTTGTACCTGACAGAAATTTCCATCTAACTGAATAATCGAGTCCAATAAGAGAACAGAGCATTGTATCATCGATATTATTTGCGTGAGGCAACCCCCACTGATGACGTCACAAGATAGGTAGCCAGCCCATGTTTCTGTAACACTCGTTACATATTGCAGTATTTAATTATCACTTTATTAATGCTTTTAAACACTTAACCCTTCACTTTTTAGGAAGATTAAAGTTAAAGCCGAATATCATAAGCAAGGATGGTGTGCTGAATAAAGATGATTTATTAAGTGGATGGAGCCTTTAGCTGATCCCTTCCTGTGATTGGCTGTTGTGTGAATGTCAACAAAGAATATCTTCCAATGATATGCCATTTATTATGCACCCCATACCCAATGTGGGCGGAGCTTGGAACCTCCTACCCGAGCACAACAACCTGCCTTATGGGTTGCTGTTTGGCTATTTATAGTGCGTTGGAAAAAAACAGATGTCGTTAGTTGTATTTTGTGGGGTAATTTGTTATAAGTGTAATTTGATGTCAACAGATGGCGTAAGCTGTATCTTATGGCCACTGTTGAGCTGCCAGTTGATAGTGTTCTCTTCTGCCAACAGATGGCATCAGCTGTATCATTATTACTTCCGAATTCCCTGTAAACACTGATCGACAAATCCCGTAGCTTATGATAATCTTTTATACTATTCTGGTATTAGGTAACAATTAATTTTCTTTTATCTACTATTGAGAATATCATTATATAACGTCTGGTTAGGATGTACTGTTCTTTGTTGAGACGGCCGTAATATTATTAAAACAACAAATGATGCATAAAATAACAGCATTTCACACTAAAAATACTTGGATATATTGAAATTTGGTAGTGAATTCCAATCTAGGAATCTCCTATGACTAAACTGTACTGTGTTCACTTTAGCCGGGTATACTGTATATAATAGTTAATAATAATTCATTGTGTAGGGGGACAGGCAGCCAGTGTATATATACATGTTAGGCTTATACTGGTCCCACAAAGGTGGAACTATGGAGTAAGACTGGGTGCTGCCGGGGCTGAACTTTATCACCCTTACAAGCACAATTTTTTGTTAAATCTTCACAAGGAAGAACATCTGTAAATGTTGGAATAGTTTATTACAACATACAAGCTAAAGAAACCAGTTCGGAAACTGAGGAAATAAAGTTGCCGAAAAGAAACATTGCAAAGTCCACTCATGCAGAAAGGTAGACATCCTGGCCAAAACAGGAATTTCACACTGATCTTAATCTTGATATGTTGCTGTGATTATCATAATATAAAGATGTTAAGGCAGGCTGGTTTAGTTCATTTATTATGCACCCCATACCCATCTAGTGGGCGGTAGTGGAAAGGATTACAGAGGCACATAATGGGCTCTGGGACTGAACCCCACAATTTGTTTAACTAAGCAAGTTACAATCTTGATGAACTAGTTACAAAATTCAATAGACATCGTCACATTAGGAAAGCCTATTTATTCATTAATTTGTATAAGGACAAATTAAACGAACCTAACTTAATTTGTGATGCTCATGTGGCCCCCAAAAATGAGGTGATTTTATACAATAACTATGCCCAAGATTGCCATCAAAGTGCCGTCGGGATGATGGGCAAATAGCCTCGGCTACCATCATTTTTTGTACGGTCCTGATGGTCGAGTGGTTAAGGTCTCCTGTACACCAGTTGCATAGTGCTCCTGGCAGTATGGGTTCGAGTCACTTCTGGTGTGTGGAGTTTTCAGTTGTGATGTGATGGACATAATCCTGGCTTCATAAGAACGACGCCCGCCAGTGTTTACACTTCGCATCTGAAGGCCCACAAACATGGTCGAACGCACAAAATACTCGATTGTGGCCAGTTTTTGGGTGGACTCCTATTACATTTACTGTGTGATAGTTATACTTATATATAATAATATAAATTAAGAGTAAACGCTTAACATGTAATATTAATAAAAACAAAGTCAGAAGCTACACGCCTGTCTCTACATGTTTTATGTGTCAATTTTGGGCGCTCCTGTACTTGTGCGCTAACTGGCGTTCACAACTGATCTCGCCTACAAGGACAATATTTAGTCAATTATAATGATAATAATGTGTATTTATTTAGGGGAATAAATTTTGGGCCCCACTCAGAAATAATGGGGCTCAGAAATAATCCAAACACTATAACAATTAATTTTTGTTGTATTAAAAATATAAATAAAATCCATGGTTACTCTAAATATGAACACTAGAAAACCTTCAATACCACACGGAAACTTCGCATCTACTGCAGATACATCGATAATATATACGTATGTGTGAAAAAACTCCTAGAATTGTCGCTATTAATGGATCTACTTATCCGAGTTAACTTTACCCACGAACTAGGCTTCGATGGTACACTCCCTTTCCTCCATATCTACGTGAGAACCTAAGACAACTTTCACTACAGTTTATACTAAACCAACGCTGGAATGTGTATGAATGGTCAGACAGATATAAGAACAGTGTAATAAACGCAATTATACTCAGAGACATTACTCATTGTCCTAACTGGTATAAAATCTACAAGGAACTGGAGAGAAGCCTTCAAGCACCATACTGCCAGCTACACAAATGGCACCATACTGCCAGCTACACAAATGGCACCATACTGCCAGCTACACAAATGGCACCATACTGCCAGCTACACAAATGGCGCCATACTGCCAGTTACACAAATTGAGAAGTAAACACCCATATCAGCAGATATTTAGAAAAATTGTATGACAGGCTTTCCATAAAACTCTATTACAATATCCACTATGATCTCTTTTTAATGGCAAAATTTAGCCATTTTGTGTAACAACTGCTATATCTCTTACTTTTAATAATCATAGTAACCGAAATATTCATATTTTTATATACAAGAGATGAAACAGCAAGCCATAAGCTAGATCTGTGTGTCGCTCCTGAAGACCTCAGTAAGGAGACGGACTTTTAGCAAATACCTTCCTGTGATTGGCTGTTGCTGGGAATGCCAACACTCTTTCTATAAATTAAATGCAAACTAAGAAATGCGTCTTTTTGCACAACAATATCTTTATTTCAAACACAACCACTTCGTTTTGTACCTGACAGAAATTTCCATCTAACTGAATAATCGAGTCCAATAAGAGAACAGAGCATTGTATCATCGATATTATTTGCGTGAGGCAACCCCCACTGATGACGTCACAAGTAAGTAACCAGCCCATGTTTCTGTAACACTCGTTACGTATTGCAGTATTTAATTATCACTTTATTAATGCTTTTAAACACTTAACCCTTCACTTTTTAGGAAGATTAAAGTTGAAACAGAATATCATAAGCAATGATGGTGTGCTGAATAAAGATGATTTATTAAGTGGATGGAGCCTTTAGCTGATCCCTTCCTGTGATTGGCTGTTGTGTGAATGTCAACAAAGAATATCTACCAATGATATGCCATTTATTATGCACCCCATACCCAATGTGGGCGGAGCTTGGAACCTCCTACCCGAGCACAACAACCTGCCTTATGGGTTGCTGTTTGGCTATTTATAGTGCGTTGAAAAAAAACAGATGTCGTTAGTTGTATTTGTGGGGTAATTTGTTATAAGTGTAATTTGATGTCAACAGATGGCGTAAGCTGTATCTTATGGCCACTGTTGAGCTGCCAGTTGATAGTGTTCTCTTCTGCCAACAGATGGCATCAGCTGTATCATTATTACTTCCGAATTCCCTGTAAACACTGATCGACAAATCCCGTAGCTTATGATAATTTTAAATTTTTTAAATTTTGCCCCGAGGGCGAGTTTGATAATCTTTTATACTATTCTGGTATTAGGTAACAATTAATTTTCTTTTATCTACTATTGAGAATATCATTATATAACGTCTAGTTAGGATGTACTGTTCTTTGTTGAGATGGCCGTAATATTATTAAAACAACAAATGATGCATAAAATAACAGCATTTCACACTAAAAATACTTGGATATATTGAAATTTGGTAGTGAATTCCAATCTAGGAATCTCCTATGACTAAACTGTACTGTGTTCACTTTAGCCGGGTATAGTGTATGTAATAGTTAATAATAAATCATTGTGTAGGGGGACAGGCAGCCAGTGTATATACTGTATACATGTTAGGCTTATACTGGTCCCACAAAGGTGGAACTATGGAGTAAGACTGGGTGCTGCCGGGGCTGAACTTTATCACCCTTACAAGCACAATTTTTGTTAAATCTTCACAAGGAAGAACAACTGTAAATGTTGAATAGTTTATTACAACATACAAGCTAAAGAAATCAGTTCGGAAGCTGAGGAAATAAAGCTGCCGAAAAGAAACATTACAAAGTCCACTCATGCAGAATGGTAGACATTCTGGCCAAAACAGGAATTTCACACTGATCTTAATGTTGATATGTTGATGTGATTATCATAATATAAAGATGTTAAGGCAGGCTGGTTTAGTTCATTTATTATGCACCCCATACCCATCTTGTGGGCGGTAGTGGAAAGGGTTACAGCGGCACATAATGGGCTCAGGGACTGAACCCCACAATTGTTTAGCTAAGCAAGTTACAAGTTACTCCATCTATCATCATTCTATTATGCAGGAAGAACCGCACGTCTATGGGTCATCCAGTAATGTTAGCAGACTTCTAGATGTTGCCACTGCTAGGCTTAGGCTCGGCTACAAGTACCTCTGGCAGTTTGTAACATCTGCTGATGTAGATTTGACAAAATGTAAACTCTGTCAGCAGAACTATTCCATACTTTACCTCATTATGTAATGGAATTGAAAAAATCGCGGAATTTAGAGATAACACACCATCAATAGTGTCCAAGGAATGTGTAAGTACTTCCTTCATAATGTTGTGCTGCCCGAAATCTTAGCGAAGTATCCAAAATTTGTTTACTGTAGGTAATGCATGCACATGACTGTAAAGCTGCCGCCCCAGTTGGGTGGGTGTGCAGCAAGACTAGTAACTGTGTGACTCACTATAGATGTAAAGTGCCTTGTATAATGACTGTTGTGAGCCTCTTGTTGATCACTTGTGACACAAAGATTATTGATGTGTGTATTTGTGTGGGTGATTAAGTATGTATGTGTATGTATATATGTATACGTATATATATACATGTATGTATGAGTATGTGTACATGTATCTATAACATTAATAATTTTGTAATTAGCGTCAAAAGATTGTTATTGCTTAGCTAAACGAACTAGAGGCTTCAGTTCCTGAACCGATTATGTGCCTCTGTAACCCTTTACACCACCGCCCACGGGCTGGGTATAGGGTGCATAATAAAGAAAGAAATTGAATCAGCCCAGACGCTTTGGATTTATTTCACCTCTTCAACCTCAGGAATGTAGCACTCGGCGTGTATAGTTCTAATCGAAGTCATCACACCAGCATGTAGAGCACTACCTGGATGCCTGCTTTTTCCTCTAATATTACACATATAAAACAGGTCCACCCAGCATTATAGACTAGAGTGAAAGTCCTACCTATTCAGT
>WNGS01163519.1:13348535-13373792 GCA_020271785.1 Procambarus virginalis
GGATGTGAATATATGATCTTGCAGAAACTTGACTCCTACACCTTAGATGTGGAGCTATACTGTGACCTGTGCTGAGGACGTTTATGTAATGTGGCAGTTTTGTGTAATGCCTAAAATATTCCGAGATATTTTTGTGAATGCTGATTGTACTGATCATTTATAATATATGCCAGATATTTTTCATAGATATTAAGTAAATTCGCAGGGTGTACAGAAAAGTATCTGTTTAATTATTTACAAACTGAATTTCCATACACAATTTTAAATGTGTTGCAATCTGATCAAAATACAAGTTATAAACAAAAATAAAGACTTGGCTATGTAATTACAAGTTAACTCAGTCCTTGCCATTACACATCAAATTATATGTTTTTTTTACCATTTGTTAAGTTGAAAATCCATGCCCACCACAACCCAATCAAAATTGCATGGTTGAGTATTAATTATTTACATGTAGACTAGCCAAGAAGGTTGATATTTCATCTTCAGTTTGTCTCGATATTAATAATGATTTTAGTTTTCATGATACTGCTGTACCCCTGCTTCTTCCAATGAAAGTGTACTACCCTGAAGAACATGTGACAAATGCTGCCTGTAATGTATAAATAATTATGTAAATTGGTTCATGTATAAATAATAACTATGTTTGATGAGTATAAAGTATTTTTTTTCCTAGTACCTGTACCTGAATCTATATGCAAATATGCAGGTGGCCCCATCTTACAAACACCTTTTCAGAACACATCCCATTGTAAGTCAATTGTTCAGGATTCTGAACCAGAACCAAATGATATAAATCATCATTAAAAATCAATAACTTTGGAACAAATGGTATAAATAATACTGCATATTACTTACCTTGAATGGTAGTTATCCTGTTTTTGAATAATTAATATATAATTATTGGATGGCAGCGGAAACTGGCGGGTAAACTTTACTGTCACTGGCTGGTATAGATGATACAATGCATTGGTGGGAGACATGGACCGACAGATTTCTCCAACAATTCTAGTCCTCAATTCACATTGTTAGTAGGTTCCCATGTCAAAAATCAAAGACCTTCTTGTTATCATTTATTTCAGTGGTGTAGAGCTATTTCTGGTGTAGAGCTGGTGTAGAAACACTTACATTTTCTAAAATTTGAGTTTTATCTATGACAATTTTGATTGTGGAGTTGGTAAAGCCATGAACATGCACAATCTGTGTTGGTGTTTGTCTTTATGGTGCTTGATTATCTCTAGCTTTGAATTTAATCTGTTCCCAGAGACGGTTCATAAGCCGAAAAGTTGTAAACTGAAGCGAATTTCCCCATAAGAAATAATGGATGTTGAATTAATCCATTCCAGACTCCCAAAAAATTTACTTCAAAGTAAATTTTATACTTAATTCACCCAAATCTTTAGTACTAAAGTACATACAAGTTATTACTTACCTTTACTGATGACTCTTGTTGGCATATGGAAAACAGTGAGGAGGAGGAGGAGAGGTGTTAAGTGTTTGGAAGGGGAGTCCCCTTCCATTATAACATCAGGCAGTGATTACTTTTCTGGGGTACTCACTCTCCTACATTTTGCAGGCATACCACTAGGACCTGCTTGAGGCTCACTGCTTGATTTTCTCACTATAAATGATCCAGAAAATTATTTTTCCCTTCACTGTAACACTTGTCTGTAGTGAGGCATCACATTGTCATTAAAAAGGTTAATGCAACTGTCTACTATAGATTGCGCTGGGTGAGGGGTGAGTCACTTCAACAAAAGTTTGCATTTCTTCCCACAGCCTACACCACTTCCTAATTGTTGAGGAAGGGACAATCCTCTACTGCTGTCTCCTCCTCCTCCTCCCCTGAAGAAATTTCCTCAGCTGCCTCTTGTTGCTGCTCCTTTTGAAGGGCTAGCAGTTCTTCGGTGGTCAGTTCTTTGCTGTGTTCCTCCACCAACTCGACCCCCAATTATCTCTCTTTTTCCTCTATGGTCATTCTCACATATGTTTTCTTGGCCTGAACCTTACCACTGACTTAATTGGGACCTATGGCAAGATATATAATAACAAATTTTATGTTCAAATAGCCAAAAATACAAACAAAAATGTAATTTTCGTTTGAAACATGAAACATGACCCACCAATCTGTTAATAACCAGGTCACTAGGTGGGAGGCACTGATAAACTGAGGCGCGATCGCCATGCCACCACGCACTAGGTCGGCCATATGCATATCAACAAACTCATATCCTGAGGTAAAGTTCATAACCCGATTCAAATTTTCCGAAGAAATTGGGCTTGTAACCTGAAAAGTTCGTAAAGAGGGGCATTAATAAGCCAAGGTACCACTGTAAATAAAAGTAGTTATGTGCTATTTTATGCAACATTGGTTTAAATCTTGTTAAATGGTCAAATTTGTCAACACATGTTTGTGTGTTCTTAGCATACTCTTGTTAGCATCCATAGACCTTTCATTTCCCATTTACTAGTTTTCCCTGAAACATGACCCACCAATCTGTTAATAACCAGGTCTTCAATTATTTCTGAGCAAACAATTAAGGACTGGCATAGGCAATCCTTCCTGGCCAGGGCTTGAAACCAGACAGAATCGCTCACAAGGAGCTGGGCGAGTGTGCTTCACCAGACTGAAGTCAAGAGATAGTTGTAGCTAGTTGTATTAGAACTGACCACATCTACCAGTCTACCGAGTTTATTTACCTAATACTGTATAAACAATGTTTCACACATTCCCATGCATTCGATTATGATACACAATGGATCTGAAGGATCCTGATTGGATGTTTCTGCACTCTTCAAATTCAAATAAGCTCTCTTCTGATGGCACTTAAGAGTTAACTTAAAAATTTGAGAACAATGCAGCTGGCCCATATAGGGTGCTGGAATGTATTTATAATATGAAACATCAGAAACAGAAGCACAAATGTACATCTTTTAGCTATATCTAGCACTGGTGAAGCTCCACTTTGACTATGCTGTGCAGTTCTGGATTCCATAACATACAAAATTGACATACAATACTTTAGAGAAAAAATAGAGATGGACGACAAGGGCAATGATACCTGGTATTAGAGACCTCTCCAATAGACTAACTGAAATGTCTGAGTCTGCCCTCACTTGTTCTGAAACTGTTCAAACAGGTCAGAACATGCAACAATGGGTTGCACGTTCAACGTGCAAAAGAAATTTTAATTTAGGAGGGGTATAGGGAAATCCTAGTTTGGAAATAGTAGTTCCCACCTGTCCACAACCCTAAGCAATTCTTTTGGGTGTAGTCATTTCATAATTCAAGAACATCATAGCGTGACAAACTAGTAGGTTGCCGATGGCACCCGACAAAGGAAAGTGCCTCCTGATATACTAAGCACATCACTAACTCTAGCCACAACACTATTATCAGAATTCTGGTCACAAAATCCTGAATATAAATAATTTTCTGCAAGCTCATTTTCTAAAGGAACATGCAATCCCCATGTCATGACAACTAGATGCATCAAACCACAGCTGTGTGCTGAGGATGTAACAGTATTCGATTCACCAATATCTAAAACATAGTCTTTATCAGTCGGTATCTTCTATGACACTATCATTGTTAAATAATTGCAGTTACAGTACCTATTTGTTTCATCATTATTAAGTATGTTGGAGTGCATGAGCTGCATGGCAGTGCTGCGAGCTGCTTCTGTATGTACTATGCATGCATATAGTCACATAGTACATAGTCACACTCAGTATTGAGACCCCTCGCACCCAAGAGGGCTGCCCACAATTTGCTTTCAAGATTGAGTGTTTGATGAAGACCTGAGGAAGCCGATATGGGCCCAATGTACCCACGAGAGTTTGAAATCTTCAAGTGGTGTTTTAAAACATTCCTGACTGTGTTGCACAGCTTACAGATAATTAGCAAAACTTCCCTGGATATGTCAAGCAGTTGAAGTGTTAATGGAAGTGCATGTAAGCTGGTTATCTTTATACTGTACTTGAATGGCCATGCCTGTTGTAGAATGTAATCTTATTAATCAATGTCACCCCCCAATCTTTCAAAATCCTCAAGCGTATTCCAGTGGCTGTTATATATAACACCCCCTTAACCCTCGACAAGCATATACCAATAGATCTTATCCACTGTATTACACAAAGCGCCTTTAGGCGCTCCGAGTGTTGTGCTATTTTTTTTAATTAGGCTATATTTTAATTTTTTTAATGTTTTCATTACTCTTTGTGTTTTGAAATGGAAATGGTTGAGTTTGGAAACATTTTGACATTAACTTTACCTGAACATTTATAAAAATAACGAAAATATATCCCGACAATTGCACTAAAAAGTTTTTGCCGAAACCAGGTGTGCAGTGCAGTGGTTAAGGGAGTCCTAGTAGTTTTGTGTTTGGTGCCTCAATAATTTTGTGATGAGTGCCGCAATAGTTTATATTATCATAAAAACATAAAAAAAATGATTTCTTTATAATCTCAGCAGAGGTACAGTACTGTACTGTACTTTCGTAAATGCCAATTAGGGTCCAACTTAGTTGTGAGTTCCATAAAAAAAATTATTTTTCGTAACACTTTCGTTTCATCACTTACCTACTTGGCCTTTCTTCTAATATGCAATATGTCAAGTTAGCGTGAACCCCCTCTTGGCCTCTCTGAAACTGCACATTACAATTGTTATAAACTACTGATATATCTTGACACTTGGACATAAAAGCAATATAGTTTGATGTATCATAATCTACATTTATTGTATTAATCACATACACAGTAACAAATATACAAGGAGATGCTGGTGATCATTTTCTTATATGCATAATTAATTACAAGCCCTTATATTCCCTATATATTCTACTGAAAATTTAAATTATTATTTTGAGAGTAATATGATTAAATTTAAGGAAAAGTATATAAAATTGATACAACGTAAAAATTAAAAAACCATTATGCAGTAAATTAAAAAATTCACAGCATAATGATGTGTACAGTAGGGGAAAATAAAAAATTAGTACAGTACTTATACACATGTTTAAAATATAATGAAAATTCACATTTACATCTAAGGGTAGAAGGCACAATCCTCACAAGTTATTAATCACAAAATCACTAGTATTTGTTTGAATATAATTGTTTAAAAATCCTTTCTCAATTTCTAGTTGAAAGATAATTAGGTTGATTTTCCCAATATATATTCAGAGCTTACCACGTGCAATTACATTTCAAAATCTATAGTTACCAGGAATGAAATTTATTCCTTTTAGGGGCACCTTATACACAGCAACACACACTGTTGAAGCAAGCTTCAACCCAAATACCAACTAAAATATTCACTTTCTTTCATATACTGTACTCATTAGGTTAGCTCTGACTTCTCTGTCTTCTCGCTGCTCGCCTCACACACCGAGGACACTCCCTCTGTCTGCCAGCACAGATGGCATGATACACCCCATAGCAAGCACCACACTGAAATTAAACAGGTTTTCTTATACGAAATTTAAATATAATAAATAAACCTTTTGCCATGTTTACATATGATATTCCAAGCAATACACTCGTACCTTAAAAATTAGCCAATTCACTGATATATTCCTTTACTTAGAAATATTCAAAGTACACATCATTAATTTGTATTTAATTGCTGCAATTAATAATTTGGGCAGCTTTATTGAAAATATAGTACTGTTTTGGCCCCACCAAATAAACAAAAAGTGTAGTTAAGACAAAAAGGGTTTTTGTCTTATGGCAAAAGCCATTAGACAACTCCTACAGGAAAACCTAATAAATGATTTACTACAAAGATGTTAATTTTATGAAAAGAAGGCCAAATAATGACTTATAAATCTAAAGTTATACACAACTCAGTGATTGGAAAACCCATACATGTAAATACTTACTGTATAAGTATTACCAAGCTGGAATGGATAGATGATTTCATTATCTGTGCAAAGTTCGCAGATAAAGCCACGAGGAGAGCACACCTCACACTGACCTATATGATCACGGCCAAAAGTGACAGCTTGTCTTACTCTGGGCATGAGCTGACCCGTTGCCACCAGTTGTAAATCCTGAAAAATAGTCACACAATTATTTCAAAATGTGCTCTTTCAACTTTTTCCTGCCAAGCACTGCACACTGAAATAGGGACCATGATAGTAAAGCCCTCAAGCAGCCATATATAAAGGCACAAGCAGAGCTTATACAATATATAATATACAAATTATTTGCTTGCTATGTAATTACAAAGGCAAAATGGTAGCTGAATATGGATGACCCCATATACCATAAATTTAGTCAAACTTCTCCAAAAAATACAGCCAAGAATATTTTATATCATAAACATGCTTTAAAAGCTGGCTCTCTAACAAAAATCAAACAAAGTTGATTTTACTGTACTTTTAGTGTCTAGAAAAAGGATTAACACACATTACCAAATAAATAACATAACATAGGTGCCCCTTCCCCACACACACACACACACACACTCCATAACATACAGCATGTTATTGTATATAACAGAAAGGGCGAGATTAATATTTCTAGCATGAATCTTCTCCATTTTCCTTATTTTTTCTTCACTTTCAGAGGAAGTTGAAACACAAACTCTCCAAAGTTTGTTTTACAGTTTTACTATGGCCTGATGCTAAGAGATGCTTTACATTGACCCTCGTTGACATTATCAAAGGCAGAGTTACTATCTAAACTGACTTATCTGGACTATATGGGAAGGACCCTTCAACGGATAACCCAGACATCCAGATAAGCAGAATTCTTAGCTGGGAATTCAAAAATGACCATATTCAAAATTATTTGTACCACAACCAACATACAGTATTTCAAATTTCCACACACACATACTATAAATCAAAAATATAATTTATAACTTCAGCTTATCTCATTATAGTTCGTCCTCTTGTTTGATACTGTAAATCTTAAAATGTGTAGTTCTTGAAAATTTTGGTAACCTAATCCTATGTAGCCTAATTTACATAACCTATACAGATTTCTGTCTGGATATGGCAGAGTTTTGCCAGAAAATTATCCAGATGCAATTTTAGCTGGATAAGCCAAATATTCAGTTGAGCAGGCTTTGGAAAACTGAGCCCATACAGTACAAGAGGTTACAACTTTTGTGCGGCCAAATAGTTAACCGGGGATGAGGTGAAGCACATCACTATGGGCCAACAGGCCCACTGTAGCTTACAAATCTGCCTTTCAATGATGGCTGGGGCAGTATGTTGGATATTTCATCATGTTTTCAAAGGTGGCAGAGTGTAATCTGATGTTACCTGGCTGTTGGCTAAGCTGTTTGATGTGTAATGCCTCATCAATGTCCAATCTTCTATTCTCACTATATCTATTGATTATTTTAGTGTTGTTTGTCAGGATATCTCTTGGTGATAATCTGGCTGTGCATAAAGACTTGATAAGCCCTTGCAGTTTGTGCATTGTCAGGTATCTCGAAAGAGATATTGTCTTGTCTATAAATATTGAGATTGTTGAGACTGACAATCCCCAAGTGAGTATGTGAAGGCATAAATAAAATTTGTCTCTTTCAAAGAATTTTGTTTGACATCAGAAGTGTTTCATGAGCAAGTTATCAGTCTTCTTGCTCTTATAGTATATTATTAATTCAATCTTCTGGTTGGTGTCGGTAGGGATCACATTTCTATTATTAATAGATGCCTTTCTAGTATTGATAGGTGCATTTCATTATACATGATGCTTTGTTTTTATTCTATTTCACACATTTAGCAGCTGATATTTATTAATACTTACAGCAACCGAGTATAGGTGAACATGTTCATACATATGCTCCCTGGCCACAGCATCTTCCGCAATTGTTCCCCAACATCTGATCTACAAGTGAACAAATATGCCCGGACATACAGTAACTGAGTTCGCAGCATCTGTGAATGGCGAATAAAACATGTAAAAAAGTAAATTACTATGTATGAAATGCCAAACAATTCATAATTATATTTGTGGTTAGTCCAAAAATATACAATACTACATAAGTTATTTGATAAAAATCCATGATACTTCTGCATTAAAATGAAAATGTGACAACAGTAATAGGTACCCAGCTGCACCTGGGTCTTTTACTACCCTTTCCCCACTCTTCACCCCATCTCCCTTTGATCACCCTCATTCCCAGCTTCGTTGCTCCCTTTGACCTACTCTCACTCTTCCCCTCTTCCCTTCTTTCAGAAATATTATAATTGTACAGTACAGTACAATAGTAGTAAAGTACAGCCTCCAGAAGCCATGTGTTCAAAGCTTTAATATACCAAGTCCAGTGCAAATTGTTCAGTGAAACGTACAAATGTTCAATCAAGTAGAACTGTTTGCCCAAACTGCTGCCAAGGCTGGGTGTTGGAATAAAGCTGTGTTTGCAGCACATAAGTGTAAACTATTATGTTGTTATTTAACTCCATTTCGTCCACATGGATGTATTAGAACCATATTTACATCATTTGTATAAAAACCTGATGATAATAACTGAAATCAACATATGATAAATTCATTAATCCAAGGATTAACAAATGATTCCTATCTTGAGGTTATCTCGAGATGATTTCAGGGCTTAGCGTCCGCACAGCCCGGTCCTCGACCAGGCCTCCTTTTTGTTACACACCCCCAGGAAGCAGCCCGTAGCAACTGTCTAGCTCCCAGGTACCTATTTACTGCTAGGTGAACAAGTTCATCATGGTGAAAGAAACTACTGCTAGGTGAACAAGTTCATCATGGTGAAAGAAACTACTGCTAGGTGAACAAGTTCATCATGGTGAAAGAAACTCTGCCCATTTGTCTCCGCCTTCACCTCAAAACCTCAGGACTACGAACCCCAAGCGCTGTCAACTCAGCTGTCAGGGTTGAGTGGACACCCCCTTGATAACTGCATTAGCCCAAGGATTAACATAGGATAACTGCATTAACTTAAGGATTAACATATAATAATAAGCACACTTTATGAGTTAAAATACAATACAGTATGAATATTGACATGACAAGTTTAAAAGTTATCACACCTGCATTTCAGCTAAATCATCCACATGGCAATAGAGCTTAGGGTTGACTGTCCGAAGGTCAATAAGTGGTTGATGGTGGATGGCAGATAACCAGTGGGCATTGGCAGTGCACACGGGATGTACACTAAAATCCCAATTATGCACAATGCGAGCAGGGATCAGAGCAGCCTCATCCTCATGGCACTCATAGCAGTAATATCTTGAGTCATAATTGCATACTCTGCAATACAATAAAAACTTTTATTAAAAAACGTAAGCAATATATGAAAAGCAAGTAAAGAATCAAACTGACACCCATCCATTTACTATATACTTTCCACACAAAACATTACAGACAACCAGCACAAACTCACACCATCAAGACATCTACAGTAGTACAGTAGTTAGAAATTAAGTTGTTCTACCTCCACCTACGTACTCCTCCTCACCTCCTCTTCTGCATTTGGTTCAACTATCTCTTTACCTCTTTATTTATCTCTTTTTGACTTTTGTAACATGTTTATTTCCTACACAGTGCTTTCATTTGCTTCCCTCACCTCTCATCCCGATCTCAATTTGCAATATAATGTTCCCATGTTGCCTCGTTCTCTTGATCTCGCTTACTCTTCACCACATTCCATTCCTTCTTTACTTCCTATAATTATCTCCTGTTTATCCATCATATTTTATCTCTTATTTTCCCCTTATATCTTCAAAACTGCATGCCAGTTATTTTTAGTTAATTTTGTGGTATGACAATGCAATGATGGACTGCATTCCCCATCCCCCCATGTCACCGACTGATAACTGGTGAGTTGCTCTGTGTCGTCTATGTGCTTTGTCCATTTAGGTGTTGATTTTTCCAATGGTGCTATTCCCACTGTGGAGAGCACTACTCACATTCGTTTTCTTTACTCTTTCATCTTTTGACTTCATTATCCCCTTTTTATTGAATGATTCACTTATTATTTCTACTATTAAATATTTTTATGTTCACTCATGTGGTTACTCTGCCTCTAACTCATTTTTTCTTTTAATCATTCATTGTTTGTTGAAATTTTAAACTATGATTTCCTGCAAACAGAAACCTTGGATGGTTGAATAGGTACTGTAGCTACCTCACTTGTTTACTCAAAGATCGTGTCTGAGAATTTTACGAATGTAATCCTGGGGGGGGGGGATCTGTAATTTGACCTTGGGGGGAAATCGATATAGGCCCAATATGTATAAATACACTCTGGCTGCCTATCTCCAGACACAATGAATTAAATTAATTACTTCACGTCCTCTACCATCTTACCAAATTTCACAAAAATCTGAGGTAGTCAAGTTGAAAAGTCCACTTTTTTAGTGATTGGAATGTCTCATAAGGAATGGTGAAGATCAAGAAAAAGGTTGGCAAAAGGCCAAAAATACCTGAAATACCCACTAGGCCATCTTACGTTGTCAGTGAGGATGTTGGATAATGATCAATACTATCTGAATCCCACATATATGGCACTTCAAGAGATCCACTCTTGAAAATCTATACACAAAGATTGGTAGAGACCCTGGGCAAGTTGTTATTATATTGTACTGCCCTAGATCAACTGGGTGAGAAAGGCAAGATTGAGAACCAGGTTGACCCAGCCACATATAAGCTACAAAGTTCACATTGTCCCCCATCATTTACCTTGTTTGTTTCAGGGGTTCACTTCTTTCTTTTAAGCAGTTGCTTGTTTTGTTTCCCTAACCAATCTGGTGGATTTTTTATTCAGTTTTGGTTAGATCTCTTCCCTCCAAGCTCCCTTTACCTTATAAAGAGAGCCCAATTTCAGTCCTGGCTCCTGTAGGTCAAAGTGGATCTCAAAGGCCTGGTGCAATTCCAAGACAGTTCAGTAGCTGATGGTCCCAATTTAAACAGAGCACCTATACAAGAAAAATACAAATTGCAATACAGAAAAGGAATATGTTCCATGAACAATACCTCGGTTTACCATAAATCATTCCAATATATGATTTACACTTGTGGCACTGGTACTGCTGGGAGTCCAGACCTTCCTCACTCGTCAGCCGTGTCAGTAGAGGTAAGAGGCGAATGGTTTCCTGAAATTCAGATTTTACAGTTAAGATATATTACACGTGAGTGGGTGCGTGTAATTTCCTAAGTGTAGTTACAAGATGAGAGCTACACACTCATTATTAAAAACATAAACAATATAAGAAAAATAAGTAAAGAATCAAATTGACACGCACCAATGGGTGGGTGTCACTCAAAGTGTCCCATCTTCCCAGCACTCTTCGTCGTATCATGATGACGGTTTTGGCCTCCACTACCGTCTCACATAATTTGGCATAATCATCTGCCACTATTTGCAAAAGTGAACTTTCTAATGTTTTTTTGGCAGACTTATTTCCTTAGTTTGAATCTATGTCCTCTTGTTGCAGTTATTAAATTCACTTAGTTGCAGTTATTAAGGTTTAAATTCTCTTCAAAGCTATTCTTAGTCAATTTTGTCAATTCCTGTTACTATTTTGTACATAAGTGATCATATCACCTCTTTCTTTTCTGCTTTGGTATATTTAACACCTCTAACCTCTCCTCATAGCACTTTTTTGTTCAGTTCTGAAAGTCATTTAGTTGCATGTTTTGCACCTTTTCTAGTTTAGTGATGTGCTTTTTGAGATATGGGTGCCAAACAACCACTGCATATTCCAACTTTGGTCTCACAAAGCTTGTGATAACCAAAGTTGGGATGACAGAAATAGGAGCTGCCTCATATGGGCCAATAGACATTTTGCAATTTCCTTTATTCTTATGTTGTTATATACCAGTACCATACAATAGTAAAAAAGGAGACTAAGATAATCCTTCTTTTCTCCCAATAGTTTCCAATAACAGTAAATTCTGCATTTAAGTAAAATAAAAACTTAAAAAGAGTTAATGTATATTAAAATATATTATTATATATATATATATATATATATATATATATATATATATATATATATATATATACTATATATATATATATATATATATATATATATATATCGTCGTACCTAGTAGCCAGAATGCACTTCTCAGCCTACTATGCAAGGCTCGATTTGCCTAATAAGCCAAGTTTTCATGAATTAATTGTTTTTCGACTACCTAACCTACCTAACCTAACCTAACTAACTTTTTCGGCTACCTAACCTAACCTAACCTATAAAGATAGGTTAGGTTAGTTAGGTTAGGTAGGGTTGGTCAGGTTCGGTCATATAACTGCATTAATTTTAACTCCAATAAAAAAAATTTACCTCATACATAATGAAATGGGTAGATTTATCATTTCATAAGAAAAAAAATAGAGAAAATATATTAATTCATGAAAAGTTGGCTTATTAGGCAAATTGGGCCTTGCATAGTAGGCTGAGAAGTGCGTTCTGGCTACTAGGTACGACATTATATATATATATATATATATATATATATATATATATATATATATATATATATATATATATATATATATATATATATATATATATATATATAAAATTCTTAATCATATACAAATTATAATTCTAAAACTTAAATCCATACCTTTTGACTGGGTAGCTGTTGTGGCAGAATTTCATAGTTCAGCTTTTCAGCAATATCAGAGAGTGATGACTGGAAAAAAAAATTGATGTGATATGCACTATTTGGATTTGATATATGGAAAATGGTAAAATACAGTATGTAACTCATATCAGTTCCTTAACTGAGAACACTATATTCTGAGCCATTCCACTTGGATGCTTTCCAAGGCAAGATCACATTGGACAAAATCATGATAGTCATGACAGAATATCAGTTGCTACTCTGCATGGGTGCAGCAGGAACCTTTTCAAGCATCCCAATGGAGGTCATACTGGTGGTAGGAAGGCAATTAAGAATAGCCCAGTGCAGCCCAGTGTAACTATAGAAATACCTTTTTCTGGTTAGCTACCAGCATCTTCACAAGCTTAACTCTGGTACCACCAAGCCCAACACACAAAGGAAGAAGATTAGATAGGTTGTGGAAGGCAATTCCATCCACAGCTTTGATCACTTATTTTAAATCAAAGCTTCCCATTCTTCACTATTCATTCAACAATTCCTTCCTGATCATTTTTTCTCCTCAACTAGCTCTTTTACCTCATTATTCCTACAAGAGCACTGTTCCCTCTCTCTCACCCATATCTCAAGTTCTATACCACAGTTTCACCATGTCTAACTAATGTACTCACCTAGTAGGTGAGTACTTATGTGTACATAAGGCTGTTCCCATGTTACAAGCTGGAATATGTTAAGCTCAATATTGTTATTTTATTGCCAAAACTGTTCTCTCCTGGAACTCCTGATAGGTTTGCCATGTCTTCTATTAGTTAGGTTTCATAATATGCTGTCTTTTGGTTTACTTGTGTACCGATGGCCAGTTTTGAATTTTCTACCCATGCATTATCTGGTGATAGTCTGGTCAGTGAGACACTTATTAATGGCCAAAACATTCCCTAAAAAGCTAATTTCCCCAAAATTTGCTTTACCCTATCTTCTCTATCACTACACCTGGCATACAAATCCAAAATCATCTTGTATCACATTACCTTGTAAAAATACAGCATAGGTTATCACTAATATATGCAACACACTACTTCAGTTAAAATATTTTCTTCGTCATCTCTCAGAATCAACTATAGTACAGTCAAATCTGATTAAACTTTAAGCAGACAAATACAGTGTACTCTAGGCTTGTGAATGCTACCAAATTTTAATGTACAGTACTGTATGTTTTCTCGTAATACTAAAATTAACATTCACTCATTATTAATCTCACTTAAAATGAGACTTACCTCATTCGATATTTCAACACTTGGAGTTGAAGTAGATGGTGACAAAGGATCTACTTCAGGTCTTGGTAATTCTGGCACCAGAGCAAATGGGGTAACTGAACCAAAGTCTGAAAAAAGTCTATCATACTCCGGTGCTCCTTCATTTATACTGTGAGAGAAGGAATCATCACTCCATTCTCTCATATATATTCTGTTACTTAATGTACTAGAAACAGAATTTTCAAATTGATTTTTCTGATCTATTAACAAACTTTCAACACTCAAGATGCTTTCTGAATTTCTATGATCATTTAATTTAGATTCTTCTTCACTTGGTGCCATTAACTTAGCCTTACCATTTTTTTCTAACACCTCTATATTATTAGAATTAATTTCACAGGGAGTGGGAACACCTTCAGGTTCTTCCAATCCCATTGTTTTGTGATTTTCCATATAATCATTTATAAAACTTGTTTCTGGTGTTCCTCCAATGATCATATCAAACATCTGATCACTTATTGGCGTTCCAATAATGTTAGTATTCACATGCGCAGACTGTTCATCATAAACTGTGCTGGCTACATCTGTTGCTGCCAAAACAGGGTCTGACACTACAGCCTAGAAAAGAAAAATGATACAAATACAGAATTTATCATACTGAAACTATGATTCACATATGCTGAAATCAGCAAAGAAGGTTTAAAAGCCTTTTCAGCAGTAATCTAAACTCTCAACTGTCATTTAAGGGTACAGTATAATTTAAATTAGAGTAAAATTATAACTGAATTATGTAACTAAACTAGGTGCAGTATTTGTATATTTTATAAAGCAACTAATTACATGCAGCATTTCAGGCATAACATAAGATAATGAATGAATTATGTTCACATTTTGAGGGAAAAAATATCACACAAGAAATGAGCTAATATATATAAATAGTAAAATAAACAATTAATGAGGAAAGGGATGGACTTGGTGGCCACTGCTCACCTGCACGCTTGGTGCCCAGAGTCCAGCTAGCACCAACGGTGTCTGTGTCCAAGTGTTGAGCACAGCAGCATTGGTTGCCAAATTGAAAGTCAATGAAGATACAGGCTGAAGAACTCTTAACATGATGTCTGAGCGTTCTTGATCACGCAAAAAGGCTGTTGTTCTGCAATATATAGCATAAGTTGCACTGATGGGTGATGGCAGAATTGGAAACACAGTGCAGTCTCAGTAATACAAAACTGGGTTATCCAGTAAACTTATTATCCATAAATAGAGATTAATCGAAGGAAATATTTGCTTGCTCCAAATATGTGCAAGCTATTTCAGATATTCAAGAATTTTTTTTAAATTGCAGTGTTTCACCAAGTACTTGGTCCCTAAACCCCACAAAGCTCACATGCTTTCTGACTATAAGATAAAAGGAGGTAGGAAACTGTGGCCCACTGAACGGCTTGTACTCAAAGGTGCTTTTCATGGCGATTCAAAGTAATATTTCTGAGCAATGCACATTTTGAGGCGAGAAAGATTATGCACAGCCACAGATGATTTATTACTCTTGGTAATAATAACTTCCTAAATGCCAAGATGAGTATAGCCATATTACTACAATATATTATGTATAAATACTAGTAATAATGTAATTACTGTGTATCAGCTTTATACAAATGCATGATGTTAGTGTGATATCAGCCTGAATGATTTGAAGCAACCCTGTCTCTAAACAGGTACAGAATTCTATTTAAGTGCACAAGATTTTGAAGCACTGTACAGTACAACCTCGATTTAATGAACTGTATGGTACCAAACTCACTTCATTGCAGTGACGGATTAATTGCAAACGGAGTTGCCTTCAGGATACATTTCCAATGCCCTATGGGCTAACTTCACTTAGCAAAATTCTAATTTCAACCTATAATAGACAACCACCAAATGAACACGTCTGCAAAAATAATTAACTACATCTAGTTCATATCTCATGTCCTCAGCCTCAAAACTCATTTGAGGCTGGGGGACAGCAAAGCCAACATGCTGTGAACAAAAACCTTGCCAACTCAAAATGAAAACAAACAATAGAATTTGGTTTTAAATATTCCCAATAGCTTTCCCAAGGCTGCAACTGTTTCTTGTAATACAAGTTCATCTACAAAAATGATCAAAAATATGATTGGAACCATATTAAGTGACGCTGTCTCACTGTGGCAACATCAACACGGTTCATCCGAACATCATTGACCCCAATTACTATGAGAAGCATCCAAGCAATGACACAAGGAACAAGGAGATGCAAAGCCCAGAAGAAGACACAAAAGAGGAAGGGAACTATTAGGAGAAAGTGCCAAGCCATTACAACTATATAACACTTGGAAGGGATCAGGATAAGGATTTGGGATGGGATGCAGAGAAGGAATGGTAGAAGACTCAGAAGCAGCCAGAGAAGATCCAACAAGAGACAAAACACCAGCAATGGAATTGAAGTAAGCTTCCTACTACAAGGTTGTACAGCCTTTCACCAGCCAAAATTTCCTACACCTTCACCCCCTGAAGATTGCAATGCCCATCACCAACCAAGAATCACTCGCCATCAACACCACTGCAAATCAAAGAAGCCCAATCCATGGTAGACAAACCTTGAAAAGTGGATAGCGAATTAATTTTGCCTTACTAAAACATATTTGTACTAATGAAGCTTTATCTAGTATTTTTATTAAGTTTATAAAACACACAACATACAGGATATTTAATTGTTGGCCTGATTAATAATAATTTAAAAATACACTATTTTATACTGAAAATATATTAGATGCACTTTCTTTATCTTGAGATGATTTTGGGGCTAAGCGTCCCAGAGGCCCGGTCCACGACCAGGCCTCCTTTTTGTTACACACCCCCGAGGAAGCAGCCTGTAACAGCTATCTAACTCCCAAGCACCTATTTACTGCTAGGTGAACAGGTGCATCAGGGTGAGAAACTGCCCAATTGTTTCTGCCTCCACCGAGAATCGAACCCGGAACCTAAGGAGTACGAATCCTGAGCGCTGTCCACTAAGCTGTCAGGCCCCTATTACTGACTAAACTAAACACTTGACAAAAGATGCAAAATAGCTCAGAGTAAACCAATCCATTTCATCACACATGTGAAATTCAGTGAAAATATGATACAAAATAATTGCAGCAAAACTATAGGCACACTGTTCTTTTAAAAAATGAAAGTGAACACTGATTTTAAAAGTGCGATCCATCCACTTGTGTCCTGTCTCTACCTCACCTGTAATAGTCCTTGAGAGTATGAGCATCATGAAGAAGCACGCTGATGTAGCTACAGATTTGACCTTGATTTATAGCCAGACGTACCCATGCTCGACTTCTTCCCACTTCACTACTGATGAACGATAGCCCGCTCACCTTTTTACCAGAGGTACATCCAGAAATACAAGCCATAGAACAATAATTACATGTAGCATTAAATAACCTATGTATATCTATGAATCTACAGAATTTGATCTATTACACATGAGTAAATATTTGATTGGCAATGTTAAGAAAAGTCATCTACTATACTGGTATCTACATTTCTTAGAATATATCTATTTTGTTTTGCCTGTACTGTACTGTACTTTTACAGAGATTTTCAAATATAATTATTTTTTTTAATGAATGGGGAACTCCTAGACGGAACAAGGTTGCAAAGACAGATGGACAGGTGATATCCCTTACAGGATTGTGAAGAACCAATTACAGTACTATAATCATATGTCTTATACCTTTGATGATTTATTCCATCTGGGGATGTCCCATCCTTTAGGGAAAGAATCTTCAGATATTTCAGGTACTAAAAATGTTAAAATACTTGAAGCAACACCAAAATCATTTGTTGAAAAACAAAAATGTATGAACAAAAAAAAACAAATTAGGAAATCTAGAAGACAAAGAATATTAAATCATTATTTAGTGAATGTGTACTCTGGAAATGTTGAATATAGGCAGGCCATCTAGTGACAATGTTGCTCGTATAAATACAGTAGACTCCCAATTTTACGTAGGGGCATAAGGCATCTTGTCACACCAGTGTAGTATTTAGTTAAGGATCTTATGGGACAAGGTTTATTAACGGCTTTACAGTTTTTATGCATTGGGTTACATCCCTCAGAATTGGAGCTTGTGTTTTAAGCCAAACTGAATCTGGGTGTGATATGGAAACTAAGTGATAATTACCAACTAGTTAATTAGGGTGTTTATTTATATTTTAGAAAATGGTGAGCAGTGGATCTCTATATGGTTAATCTTAAACCTTCAAAATGCATCATATGTTGATACCCAGGGTATTGCATCATTCTCTGATTTTATCATCTAATTTTTATATAAATGATGTAAATATGGTTAAAGTACATCTATATGGATGCAATGAAGTTCACCCTTGTCGACGAGGAGTTACAATAACGTGGCTGAAATATGTTGACCAAACCACACACTAGAAAGTGTGTGGTTCCAGGACGGACCGAAAGGTCGTCGTCCCTTTACTTTCTAGTGTGTGGTTTGGTCAACTTAACCCTTGTACATTGAAAAAATCTGCTATTATTTTTAATTGCTTACCATGCAATGAGGTTATCACGTACAGTACCAGTGGCTTGCGATTATTGTTAAATTACAATTTGATATTTCCTGCTGGTGTTTAAATCTATTTCTAGATGACATTGCAAGATACTTCCTTTGAGCTATACCAGGAACAGATTTATATGCAATAGCTGTAAATATTACATGGTAGGACTGTATACAGTTCTCGGTCACTGTTTTCGTCAATTATGTGAAAATAAATCAACTTATTCCACACACTGTGTGAGCAAATGAAACAGCACACACAAATCCTTTAACAATATTCTCATAGCTCTCTCCTTTACTTAAGTGTGATATCAACATTAAGTCTCATAAGTTTTAAGATCGTACCAAAGATCTCTCCCTCCCCCCCTTCAACTGGCTACGTGCAAAAAACACAAAAGCTCCTAGAACTTTTGAAAACTTTACATTTAAAAGTTTTATTTATTATTGGTACCAAGAACGAAATGGAAAATAAAAGTACAGGACAACGAGCAAAAATTCAGTAGATATATTTACTTTACATTTATTAACTGCTTTATCCTAAGAGAATTAAAAGAATGCAATGCATTTTTAACATACAATATATACATATATGGTCTGCAAGTACTCACCTGCTCAATTAAGTCTCTATGGCTAATGATCAGTATAATGGGCCAGAAATTTGGAACAGGCATCCGGTCCGGATCAGATCCCAGAAATGTAGACATTCGTTCACCCAGGGAATCACGCAATCCATGAATAAGTATTGCTTCCAACACATTGCATAGGGCATTTGTATTGTCTGAATGACCAATAATTGGTCCAAGAGATCCAGTACTATAATTTTGCACACCATAACTACCCCCAGGCTGTAAGACACTTTGCACTGCTTCCTTCAGTTTAGTAACCAGGGAAGCACTGATGGCTGCTTCCCTTCGTTCACGTTTAAAATGCTGGTTGAACATTTTGCTATTTAATTTTCTTTTAGTAGATTGACAGAAATTTTCAATTACACCTTCATATTTGCAGTATGTCACACTGTCTTAATTGAGCGAATGCTTCAATATCTTCTTGCAAATTTTAATCAATTAAAGTAAGGTCATAACGCTGGAGAATCTCAGTAGTTTGTTCATAAGCTATTCCTCTTCGGATAAGTCTATATGACCCTGGTTGCGACAGATCAATAATTGTCGATCCTTCCCTACTCTCCAAGTGCTCCCCAAGATGACCACCATCAAAAACAGTATGAAGCTTACTCCAAAGTTCACGGAATTCTTCAACACACAAGGGGCTTACTTTCGAACTGATGTTTGCACTCGTTAAAGCTAATGGAGAACTACAGCATCTGACTACAGCTCTTATAAATTCCTCATCTGGAATGCGAATTCCAACTAAATCAGTGCCAGGATTTAATGCCAGATTAAGCTGCTGTGTGCGCTGAAATATCAGTGTAACAGGACCTGGCAGTAAAGAAGTAAGTAATGAATGTGGTACAGTTACTTTACCCCATAAATAAACATCTTTCACTTCTGATACGCAAATTGCTAATGGTTTGGTTGAACTGCGCCTTTTAATTTCATAAATTCTTTCAACAGCTGTATTGTTTTGAGCTAATGCAGCAATTCCATAAAGTGTATCAGTTGGCACTGAAATTACATGGCCAGAGAGCAATGCAGCTGAAGCTTTCTCAGCCTGAGAGATTAAGGCAGGTCCTTCACATAAACGAATTACATTGCTCATTGGAAAACCATTAGTTGCAGCCTCTGCTGCTAGAGTGCTCATTAGTTTTGCCACGTTAAGAAATGAGGCACAACACATGAGTCAGCTGATACTCAAAATTAATAATCCAATGTTTCTTGCCGATGAAATTAAAAAAAAAAAACAATAAAAAAATTCCAATGTTTTATATTATTCCTTCCAGCGATGACCACAAGTTGGTGAACAGCACTTGTAGAACAGAGTCATAGGTTCATCAGCTGACCTAGTCTGCACTTGCATAAAGTAGGCTCTAGGGTGAGAACACTTGGGACATGGTTCATCCGTAGAGTCAACATTCTTCCAAGCAGCTGATCCTCCTAGAACATCATCAAGTGCCTTCAGTTTGGGGTAAATCTTGTATGACACGCATCTCTTTATTGGGAAAACATATGGACAGGTCACGCAAGAAAAACGCATACCCTGCAAAAAAAAAAATAATAATAATAATTATTATTATTTGTTTTGAAACTGGTAATAAAAGTTTAATGTGGAAAAAATTATTTCCATTAGTACTGTACAGTTCTGTACGGTATTTTCATCATTATATTTTTTGCGAATAAATCTAAATGTTTAAGTACAGTACAATTACCTAGTTCCTAAATGCACTAAACAAAACTATAAATGGTGCAAACAGATCCATCCTGGCAAGGTACAGTAATTATGAGGAAAAAGTGCTAAGCCAGTATGATAGTATAGCACTAGGAAGGGATAAAAGAACTGGGATAAGACAGACGGAAGAAATGGTATCCAACTAGTGTACATGGGACTTCAGGAATTGAATGCCAACCTGCAGGAAGTGAAGCCTATGCTGCTCTGACCAGAGAGTGTGGTTAAACTTAATGAGGAAATAATGAACATAAAAAAAAAGTTATTGAATGTTATGTATCTTACCAGTGACCCCTCCTCCACAATCAACAGATTTGCACAAGTGGGGCAAAAGTACAGCATTCTCAGTTACATCTGGAAAGATTTAAGATGCATCAGAGTTCTTCAAACATTCTTCCTGCAACCCAGTTTAGTACTATCACATACCATCATGACCCTATTTCTGTGATTAGTATGAAACTGTCTGATTTGTTACATTAAAAAGATAAATAAGCTAATTTAAAGCTTTTTATTAATTTTCACTGTAATAAATATAAAATGATTCCACATAATGCATTCAACAAAATTGTGGAAGGTTTAAAAAACAAAAAATACAGAACTACAATAATGACAATAATGATGTGATATCAGTTATGACAACAGAGAGTTCATGTAGTGTCACCAACCTTCGGCAACTAAGCCTAAAAAAAATGGAATAGAAAATAGGTTAAATAACTTGTGAAACCTATAGTAAAAATTAAGATAAATTTATCTATAAAATCACACCACTCTTAAGTCTCTATATGCTATATCTCAAGCTATTAATAAAAAATGCAAATAGCTCAAGTTACAATCAATCCGATTCAATACAAGAAATCAGACTTCTTGATACTAGGGTGTTATATTACCTCCTTTTACATATTTTGTTGAAGCACTTTTGTTTCCGTCCCATTCTTTTCTTGGGTATATACAGTGCAAGACTAAAAAAATTATTTTAGATTTTTGTTATTTATAGCAATACAAAATACACAAGGTCCAAGTAACTCGGTACCAGGCCATAAGTGTTCCAGACAGTATATAATTATAAAATACCATTACAACCAATAAGAATACCTATATTTAATTATACTGTACTGTACTGTACTTTTTTGTTCAGAATGCAACAGAGAAATATTGATAACGCTTGCTAATCCAGATCATACGAGGCCCATCCCTTTCGTAGTTAGCCGGACATTTGGATTAGCAGGAATTTTTGCTGGGAGGTCCAAAAATGAACATAAATTTTTTGTACCACAAACAACATAATTCATATTTTCACACACAATAAAAATAAATTCACATAGTTTGAGTAGATTGATAAGGTCAGTTGACTGCCAGCTACTAAGGCTTCTGGTGAGCATCAAGCAGGGCTCCCAATGTCATTCAGTAATGTGGCCAAAACTCTCCTTAATCTGGATTTTTGTCTGAGCTTGGCAAAAGTTGGCAGACAAAACTCTGATTCGATTTTGTCTTGATTACCCAAAGGTCTGGATTAGCAAACTCTTACACTATCACAGTAATCTGTATAGGCACTGAATGCTGTGCAGTTGCTTCCCATGCTATATCAAACTACTCATGAATAGGTATCAAGGTATCAATGGGAGTCGGTCGGCCGAGCGGACAGCACGCTGGACTTGTGGTCCTGGGTTCGATCCCAGGCGCCGGCGAGAAACAATGGGCAAAGTTTCTTTCACCCTATGCCCCTGTTACCTAGCAGTAAAATAGGTACCTGGGTGTTAGTCAGCTGTCACGGGCTGCTTCCTGGGGGTGGAGGCCTGGTCGAGGACCGGGCCGCGGGGACACTAAAAAAAAAGCCCCGAAATCATCTCAAGATAACCTCAAGATAGAGAAGGTATAAGAAATTTGCCAACCCCATGGACACAATATTAACCTTAAAAGTGTGAGTACCGTCATACACTAGTCCCCTTGTTAATAGTCCCCTTGTTAATGAGGTTATCACCTGTATAATCTGTGTGAGGTTTGTGATATTTCCAATGTTCTTTGGTTGCATCTAAATCTTCCTGGACACTACTGGTTCTTGAATCCTTAGTATGACTGTGACCCTTCTGCCACAGACCAGAGAATGGACATGGGGCTTTATTAAAGTAATTTAACTATGTCTTAATAAAACTAAATAGACTGATAATGTTTTTTTAAACTCTTTAACTAGATTATCAATGATATAAGTTGCTTTAACTAAAAGAATATTGGGATTCAGTTCATAAGCCAATCACGTGCTTATGTAACCATTCCCATCACTCACCAGCCGGTCACAGGAGGCATAAGAGCTCACTCAAACTAGCTACGCGTATTAATTGAGTTCATTTCCAGCATTATCTTCAAGTCCTGCTTCCGCCCAAATGTGCCATCCAAACTTCACCTAACCCCCTATTCCACAATATTTTCTTTGTACAGCCTTAAGGTGATACTTTACCTGGTGCTAAATGTTCCTCGCACACATACTTGAGAGAGTCACCACGGGATGATGGAGAGAGTGAAGATGTGTGCACTAGAAGCGTGGTCCAGCAGCCATCTGTGGCCTCCCTCACATGATGTAAACATTGTCTGCTCCATTACTCACCACGCAAGCTTTATAACAGTTGCAAAATATGTATTAATCTAAAACAATACATTATAAAATGCATGTCATAATTTAGCCGTTTTTCATGTTTAAGGAATTGCTGATACGAATTATCTTATATCCAATAAAATAGATGAAGATATGATTTATGCCCGTAATCTTTCACAGTTTTTTTTAGTTTAGTTCATTTATTATGCACCCCATACCCATCTTGTGGGCGGTATTCAATGTCTTTCTTATTATGGGGTGCATAATAAATGAACTAAACTAAAACTTTCTTTATTATGCACCCCATACCCATCCCGTGGGCGGTGGTGTCAAGGATTACAGAAGCACATAATCGGTTCAGGAACTGAACCCTCTAGTTCGTTTAGCTAAGCAAATAACAATGCTAGTTTGACGCTAGTTACAAAATTATCAATGTTGTATACACATGTACACACCCTCATACATACATGTACATATATATATATATATATATATATATATATATATATATATATATATATATATATATATATATATATATATATATATATATATATATATACTGTATACGTATATACATATACATACACATACATATCTAATCAATTCAATTTCTTTCTTTATTATGCACCCCATACTCATCCCGTGGGCGGTGGTGTAAAGGATTATACAGAGGCACATAATCGGTTCAGGAACTGAACCCTCTAGTTCGTTTAGCTAAGCAAATAACAATGTTTGACGCTAGTTACAAAATTATCAGTGTTGTATACACATGTACACACCCTCATACATACATGTACATATATGGTAGGCATCCTTCAGTCTCGGGAGACTATGGAGTTGCGCTCTGGTTGTCAATCCTCTCCAGGGCGCAAAGCCTGGGTAGGTAGATATGGAGGAGAAGCTGTTACCCATGCAGCAGCTCCCCCCTCTCCACGTTGCCGAAATTATCCAATAGAAAGGCAAATGCCAATACACATGGTTCCAGCAACGTCGCAGGAGCTGCCAGAACGAGGTCGACGTCAACAACGAACTGCCTTAGGGGCTCCAACTCCGGATTTTTCCTCGAGGTTGACTCCTGAAGCCTTTCCCAGAAAAGGGTATGGCCGCAAGGCAGCGGAGGTTTAAAATCAGGGTTTTCCTTCCCCTAGATGGGCTGCCTTCCCAGGCTATCGAGTCCCATCTACCCGGAATATATATATATATATATACGTATACACATATACATACACATACATATCTAATCACCCACACAAATACACACATCAATAATCTTTGTGTCACAAGTGACACAAAGAGGTGTCACAAGTGATATTACAAGAGGCTCACAACAGTCACTATACAAGACACTTTACATCTATAGTGAGTCACACAGTTACTAGTCTTGCTGCACACCCACCCAACTGGGCGGCAGCTTTACAGTCGTGTGCATGCATTACCTACAGTACGCAAATTTTGGATACTTCGCTAAAATTTTGGGCAGCACATCATTGTGAATGAATACTTACACATTTCTTGGACACTATTGATGGTGTTATCTCTAAATTCCGCAATTTTTCACATTCCATTATATAATGACGCAAAGTATGCGAATAGTTCTGCTGACAGAGTTTACATTTAGTCAAATCTACATCAGCAGATGTTACAAACTCCCAGGGGTACTTGTAGCCGAGCCTAAGCCTAGCAGTGGTAACATCTAGAAGTCTGCTAACATTATTGGATGACCCATAGACGCGCGGTTCTTCCTGCATAATAGAATGATGATAGATGGAGTAACTGGTGTGAATTTCACTTTGCCTCAAGTCTCCGAGTTTAGAGAACCCATGGGTTATATTTATAATTTTAATACAACAAAAATTAATTATTATAGTGTTTCGATTATTTCTGAGCCCCATTATTTCTGAGTGGGGCCCAAAAATTTATTCCCCAT
>WNGS01163519.1:13386163-13417413 GCA_020271785.1 Procambarus virginalis
AAAGCAGTGTTTATTGAGAGGTATAAACGTTAGAGCGTAATTAGGCTCGTCGCTCAGCGATGCTCACTTGTTTTACGGCCACGGTGACTGACGCTCGTGTTTTGATAAGGCGCCACATGCACTCGTTCTTACTGTCTGCCCTAATGGAGCTACATTTGCTCTCTGCTGCCGCCCTATTAATTTCCGCCCCAGCCCTCTCTTCCGCTCCCCCCCCCAAGACCCACTCAAAGAAAAGAGAGGAGGGGAGGACTGGGGTGACCTATACACTTTGTACTCTATACCAGCGATACTAACAGCCTCCAGGCAAAACACCGCTACTATTCCAACCCGTCCTCGCAAATTTAATAAGTCAATATTGACTTATTAAATATGTGCATAGGTGACATACTTAACATAAGTTTCCCTTGAAAATCTTCATAGAAAACACCGACCTTACCTAACCTTGTTAGTATGTTAAAATAAGCATCTTATAGCTTCGTAATTACAATTGTTACTTAACCTACTATAGGTATAGGTTAGGTAATAATTGTAATTACGAAGCAATTAGATGCTTGTCTTAACATACTAACAAGGTTAGGTAAGGTCGGTGTTTTCTATGAAGATTTTCAAGGGAAACTATTATGTTAAGTATGTCACCTATGCACATATTTAATAAGTCAATATTGACTTATTAAATTTGCGAGGACTATTCTCTACAGAACTTCTTAACGTTATGAGTTTATACAGAACTTTTGTCCCTGCGCGCTCCATCCTCTTGTGTTGCTCCTTTGTTATTGCCGTGCCTCGACCCCGCCTCGGCCCTGGTCTCTCACGTTCCTGCCCAGCCTCGGCCCTGCTATCCCTCGTCCCTGCCCCGCCTCGGCCCTGCTATCCCTCGTCCCTGCCCCGCCTCGGCCCTGCTATCCCTCGGCCCTGCTATCCCTCGTCCCTGCCCCGCCTCGGCCCTGCTATCCCTCGTCCCTGCCCCGCCTCGGCCCTGCTATCCCTCGTCCCTGCCCCGCCTCGGCCCTGCTATCCCTCGTCCCTGCCCTGCCTCGTTCTTGCCTTTCTTGGGCGGGGCTGGGTTTGGCGTGGTCTCCGACCCGCTTCCTGCATGGACGTCTCCGGCTCACCAAGTAAGTTCGGTGGACATGCATATTATGACAACTGCTCAGCCACTCATGCATCACCTAGTTGTGCTTGCGAGGAACTGAACTTCAGCTCTTGGGGTCTAGCCTCTCGACATTCAAGGAACCGGTGCAGTGCCAGGATTCGGAAGCACATCTACATATGAAGTTGTGCATTACGTCTCCCTGGTGTGGAGGAGTTCACTGGGTCTAGGGTAAGGCAGAGTGGAGACGTTAGGGGTGAGGTTTGATGGCACTGGAGGCTGGGAGATGGCACTGGGGGCTGGGAGATGGCACTGGGGGCTGGGAGATGGCACTGGGGGCTGGGAGATGGAACTGGAGGCTGGAAAAGGTTGTAGGCATGGGGGGAGGGGGGAGATGGAGCTGGAGTGAAACACTTGGGAGCGTAGGAATGAAGATAATTGATGCGACTGTTGTGGATGACGTTGGGGGAAGGGTATTGAGAGACGCGACCCGCTGCACTTCTCTCCTTTGCTTTGCACATTTGCTTTGCTTCTCTAGCTGTGGCTCTCTATTTCCGTATCATAGCCGTCTGAAAAGATGGCTGCTTTGCCACCTGATACATATCGAAGCTTGGTCTTCCTGCGTAGTATTGCCCCTCCCCGGGGCAGGGAGGGAGCCGGTCGGCCGAGCGGACAGCACGCGGGACTTGTGATCCTGTGGTCCTGGGTTCGATCCCAGGCGCCGGCGAGAAACAATGGGCAGAGTTTCTTTCACCCTATGCCCCTGTTACCTAGCAGTAAATAGGTACCTGGGTGTTAGTCAGCTGTCACGGGCTGCTTCCTGGGGGTGGAGGCCTGGTCGAGGACCGGGCCGCGGGGACACTAAAAAGCCCCGAAATCATCTCAAGAAGATATAACCTCCCCTCCTCCTGCATGTAAGTGTGCAACTATCAGCATCCCTTTAACTGTATCTTTGTAACCTTTACTTCTCTTTATTTTACAGAACCATCCAGTTTCTTCAGACTTACCTTCATTATGGCTCTATTTTTTTTTTAATCTTTCTAGCAGGTAGTTGGAGTTGCTTGCTACGTAGACTTCCTGGCCTCTGGATCACTGTCCATAATGTTCACCAATGAGATTCTCTAAAGATGACCCCTCCATTTTTTTTAACTGTTCGCTACTACTGTTTCCCTATTTTGAGTATAGTTCAGATTTTAATGATCCTTATTTGTAATTTTGGCTGGGCTTAGCGGTCTCGCAAGCTTGTTTTGGTACTTCATAGTAGTCGGGTCTACTTTCATAGCCTCATTGATCCTCTCACAGGACTGGTTAAACATTCTTTCTAGTTGAGGTCTTTCTAGGTCACCCTGAGTTATGTCTCGTCTGGTTTTCTCAAAAGTCTCGACTCCTGCCTCTGCCCGGCTCTCCCGCCGAGGGTTTGATTGGTTTGCTGTCTGCTCTCCTGCTGTCTGGCCCGCTGGTTCATTCTTACCACCACTGCACCCTCAGAGAGAGAGAGATGGTGTGTCTGTGTGACTGAATGTGTGTATGATATATATATATATATATATATATATATATATATATATATATATATATATATATGGGTGTGCATACGTGTGTGCGCATCTCCATAACCCACACCTGCACCCTTGTCTGCCAGCTTCCTGCTATATTTACGGCTCTGCCTGGTAATGAACTCTCATCAGGACGGACGAGAATTTTTGGCCTTTTCCTCGATAATTCCTTCTACCTCCCCTGCCACCCTCCCCGGTGGCGACACCTTGAGGCCGCCAGGGGCGCCGCTCCCTGGGGCCGAAGAGAGCCAGGAGGCCAGTCTCTGATGGTCACTGATGATGGAAACATCGCCCCCTTGACAGGTTCGTACCAAAGATGCCTCAACAGGGATGATCTCTCAACCTGTCATTTCGATCACAGGTAGCTGCTTCACGCTCAATTGATAACTGATGATACAACCCGAGAAAAATGGTAGCGATGATGATGATGAATATACAAGAATTCGTGCAGGTCACATACAGACAATTGTCACTGTATATACGTCTCTTCACCGGCATAATACGAGAGTTAAGTAAATTACCTCAGCGCATCAACACGAGAGATGAACGCACACTCCAGAACTCATATTGAAAGATGAACACCTTTCCAGGAAATAGAAAGCCCTCCAAGCTGTATATATTACCGCAGACTGGCCTTGTGGTTTCTTAACCAGGTGGTTTAGCGGGGGCTTACCCCCGCTAGAGTCGTACCAGCACGGCAGATGGCACTCCCTGGCACGGCAGATGGCACTCCCCTGGCACGGCTGACATTTGCCCCCCCCCTCCCAGGAGTGCCACCAGCCACGCCTAGAGGTGACATCAACCCCAGGAGTGGCTGGCATCCCCACTAGGTACATCTGATGGCATCCCAAGGCACGTCTGATTGATTGGGGATTCGAACTAAGATCATAAGAGGGTATCCAAATTAGTGGACGCTTTAACTACTCGCGGGACCGGCTCCTTACCCAGCCCGTCCTCTTGAGTCTTCCCAACATCACTAAGTGTTGTACCAACGTGCCCTAACCCAACCAACCCGAGCACCCCACGAACAGATAACGGGAGAGCTCGTCATTTTTTTGCGGGCCGCTATCATTTTTTTGGATATCAGCTTTAGGCCTTGGGTTAAGTATACGTCAAAATGCGACGTGCTATCAGGAGGACAGGTTGCCTTACCCCTGATGGGGGGGAGGTTGCCTTACCCCTGATGGGGGGGGAGGGGAGACTTTGAGACATGGTTGATATTTGAATAATATTATTTCACTCCGACCACTTCATTTTCGTTCTTAGTTATATATTTTTGAGGGGGTCAGTATTCAACGAATATTAATATTTACTTTAAAATTATAAAAATTAATTTTTGAATATAAATATTTTAATGAAAGGCCTTAATGCCACCCGTGACGCTGACTTACACACCCTCAAAAGTGTGTGTGTGTGTGTGTGTGTGTGTGTGTGTGTGTGTGTGTGTTGTGTGTGGTGTGTGTGTGTGGTGTGTGGTGTCTTGGTTGGCTCACTAGAGCTGCAGTGGAAATTTTGGAAATTACCTGGCTGGATTTACATTTCTTTAACGTAATTCTTATTCTCGCCGATCTTTTCTCTCATTTCTGAGCAAGTTTAGAGAGAGAGAGAGAGAGAGAGAGAGAGAGAGAGAGAGAGAGAGAGAGAGAGAGAGAGAGAGAGAGAGGAGAGAGGAGGCGTGGCCTGTGACTGAGGACTAGAAGGCACAATATTTAAGTTTGTCAATGTGTGTACACCAAGTGTGTAGGGACCTTGTTCTGCTGGTGAGGAGAGGCAGGAGGAGAACAAGGAGAGCAGTATGATGAGAAGAACAAGAGAGAGAGAGGGGGGGGGCAGAAGAGAAAAAGGAAAGGGAGGGAGGAGTGTGATGGGACGAGCAAGAGAATGAGGTATTAATCTGTCGTGAGCCTAGCATAGAGCTCTCTTGCTGACTTTGCTTGAATAACTCAGCGAATGCGCCTTTTGTTACCAGCTCTTATCGGTCTGATCCATCCATCACGAGGCGACCAGGATCCGCTTTGTCCTCACAAATGGCAGTGAACTGGCTCCAAATCCTTCCCCCCTCGCTCTGTGACAGAGACACTGCCTTAATCGCGTTTCCTCCACCGTAGCTCTCGTGTACCACATCTACTCTTGCTGTGGCTGCTCCAAAGTGACGTGTCACTGTTCCCCTAAAACAAACATGCGCATTTGACATGTATTTGGAACCCTGGAAATGTTTCTAGAGCATGAACTAAACAAGGAACACCATGTCTTCACGTAGGCTTGGATAAGACCATGCCTTCATGTCAGTTCCGGCGAGTCCGTGACTATTATATCTTCATGTCAACTTTTGGAACTTGGAATGTGGGCCAGCCAACAAGCTGGTGATCAGCTCCGTCGTTGGTGTGTTGTTGGTCTGGTCTCGAGACTCAGCCAGAGACCGCTGGATTATGGATAACTCTTGCTCCAACTGTTCCAGCTCCAGCGGCAGCACTCCGTAATCACTGCAGTAGTTTCTGTAAGCTTTCTTAGTTTCCCTGGACCTTCTTCATGCTAGAAAGCGACACATTGTATAGATCATCCATGGTTTCCGAATGATGCTTTCACCGTTTGTCGCGAAACTCAACCAAGAAGAGCAAGGGAAGGCTATGTAACGGAGCTACAGTTTAATCAGCCAATAGGTTCTTCACGCTGCGTTTACCAGCTGCCTTCCTCGGTCTCCGGGTGGCATTATATGGCTGGCTACGCCACTATAGGGGCCGTGGCTCGGCCAATGTTACCATGGCCACGTCGTTTACTCAAAGAGATTGTCTAAGTTTAGCGAAAAGATGACGATAATGAGTGCACTGAACACCGTACATCTTGGAGATCCTTCACGCTAAACGCTCTCAAAGTCTTAAGTCTTCATTTGAGATGGAGACTATACGAGAGCTGGTGCAAGGGATCTCTTCCTCGCCATCTTCCAGGTTAAGGGAGATGTACCTGGTTGATAGCTGGTTGATGGGGTTCTGGGAGTTCTTCTACTCCCCAAGTAGCACCACCACCATTGATGTGTGTCATCAATGACCATGTGAGGCAAAACTTGCTTCTGGGTGGAAGGCCTGGTCGAGGACCGGGCCGCGGGCACGTTGAGCCCTGAAATCATCGCAAGGTAACCAACGTCAGGGTTCATCGTTCCCTGCTGAGCCGATGATGCCGCTCTTCAACTCATACACTGTTATATTCATACACGGATGTTGGTCAAAACTCTCCTCTGGTTATCGTGACAAAAATATTCACAATAATAATCTCTACATGAACCTCTATCGTCGTGACATTGAAGGTGGACTCGAACCCTCATCCTAGAACTTGTCAGGCACACGCACTACCGACTAGGCCATGAAGGGCACACAAGTATCTCTCGAGCAGAAGTAGTACTCGACTTGCAGGTAACTCGAGGTTTTGTGATTTCGTTGTTCTTTGACTTTGTATTTTCAAGAAGCCTCAAGCTGCCGGCGAGACAGGAGCCAGATTCACGAAGCAGCTACGCAAGCACTTACGAACTTGTACATCTTTCCTCAATCTTTGACGGCTTTGGTTACATTTATTAAACAGTTTACAAGCATGAAAACTTGCCAATCAACTGTTGTTGTTATAAACAGCCTCCTGGTGCTTCAGAGCTCATTAACTGTTTAATAATTGTAAACAAAGCCGCCTAAGATTGAGAAAAGATGTACAGGTTCTTAAGTGCTTCCGTAACTGCTTCGTGAATCTGGCCTCAGGTATTCACTGGGGAGCCAAGTTTGACTGGTCATAGAAGTTAATATGTATATTGTGTGCCAGGTAAACAGCAGAAGCATTTGGAGAATATCCCACTTTTGTGTTGAATGAATTCCTTCATTAATCGATAAATAAAAATTTCATCCCCTGATAACACTGACATTACTATAACAATTATGTAAAATACAAATGGTTTCATACAAAGATGTGTTCAAGTAGGTGTCAATCACGTTACAAATTGGCACAGTAGAAAAACAAAGTGATTATTTTTGCTATTAAATAACTTTCAGATCGTAAAATCGATGTGTGTATATCCGGCCACATACATAATACACATCTGGCCTCGTGAGCGTCCCATCACGGACCCCTCCGACATACGATATACACACATGACACAAATTAAGGACACCGTCTAGGTATAGTTGATATAATATTTAATGAATAAAATAAACAATTAAAAATCTTATCAAATAAAAAAAACATTTAAGGCATGGAGATAAACTGTGGTAGGCGAGGGTGTGGTGGGCGTGGGCGTGGTGAGCGTGGGCGTGGTGAGCGTGGGTGTGGTGAGCGTGGGTGTGGTGAGCGTGGGTGTGGTGAGCGTGGGTGTGGTGAGCGTGGTGAGCGTGGGCGTGGTGAGCGTGGGCGTGGTGAGCGTGGGTGTGGTGGGCGTGGTGAGCGTGGGTGGTGAGCGTGGGCGTGGTGAGCGTGGGCGTGGTGGGCGTGGGCGTGGTGGGCGTGGTGAGCGAGTCAACACCACCGCCAGTTCGTTGTCACCAACGTTACTTCCTGTCAGAGGCCCCGGCCCCTTGCACTCAACTTCCTCCTTTTCCAGTACCTTTCCCTATTCCATCACTCCCCCCCCCCCTCTCTTTTCGCCAACCTTCCCCCCCTCTGTTCCACCACCACCTTCCCCTCTCCCGTCCCCCCCCCCTCACCCCGCTAAGTATACTTCCCCAACAATACCTTTTGTCCTTGTGGCAGCCTGGGAACCAAGACGCCTAAATGAGACGTGATCATGGAATAGATCCCACGCCTTGACCCCTCTCCCACTACACCCACTCACCCCACTACACCCCACCACCTCATCACGCACCGCCCACACTCACCACCCAAGCACGCACCGCACGCCTAGCCGCCCATTGACACCAACTTGCTACTTATACCTTGCAGCCCCATTAAACTACTCCTTACCGCAGAATGCTACCCAATCCGATTGATTGATGAAGATTAAGCCACCCAAGAGGTGGCACGGGCACGAATAGCCCGTAAGTGGTAGATTTTGTTGTTGTTGGTAAATGCATAGTGTGTGCTGAGGTCGCATTTAAATCGTCAGGCTGCTATCGCGGGGGAGGACACTGCTGGACAGTATTTATGAGGGTGTCCAGCTGCTGGACACCTTTTGTGACCAGAAGAGTGGCAATGTTGATGGCTTCAGGGTGCTTACTGCAAGAGTCAGGGACTCTTAAAGCTCTTCTAAAGTCGTTTGGTTGCTTCACATTCCAGGAGATAGTGAAGTAGTGGCTTTTCCGTGACTATTTGGCAGAAGATGTATTCCCTCTGTCGGAGTTCACCAATCTCCCAGTTGCACCTATAATCCTTTACCAATACCGCGATCCCTTATATTTCCACCCACCCCACCCACCAACCCTTATACCCACCTATGACAAAGAGTGCTGGGAAGACGGGGCACCACGAGCGTAGCTCTCATCCTGTAACTACACTTAGGTAATTACACTTAGGTAATTACTGCACCAAAACCTCCCGTATCTTCCACTATCAAACCTCTTGTAGCCCACTACAACTCCCTCAACACGCCACCACCACAGGGGCTACACCCAGGGGACACCATCACCGGGGCAACACCCAGGGGACACCACCACAGGCTACACCCAGGGGACACCACCACAGGGGCTCCACCCAGGGGACACCACCACAGGGGCTACACCCAGGGGACACCACCACAGGGGCTACACCCAGGGGACACCACCACAGGCTACACCCAGGGGACACCACCACAGGGGCTCCACCCAGGGGACACCACCACAGGGGCTACACCCAGGGGACACCACCACAGGGGCTACACCCAGGGGACACCACCACAGGGCTACACCCAGGGGACACCACCACAGGGCTACACCCAGGGGACACCACCACGGGGGCTACACCCAGGGGACACCACCACAGGGCTACACCCAGGGGACACCACCACAGGGCTACACCCAGGGGACACCACCACAGGGCTACACCCTGGGGACACCACCACGGGGGCTACACCCAGGGGACACCACCACAGGGCTACACCCAGGGGACACCACCACAGGGCTACACCCAGGGGACACCACCACAGGGCTACACCCAGGGTACACCACCACAGGGGCTACACCCAGGGGACACCACCACAGGGCTACACCCAGGGGACACCACCACGGGGGCTACACCCAGGGGACACCACCACGGGGGCTACACCCAGGGGACACCACCACAGGGCTACACCCAGGGGACACCACCACGGGGGCTACACCCAGGGGACACCACCACAGGGGCTACACCCAGGGGACACCACCACAGGGGCTACACCCAGGGGACACCACCACAGGGGCTACACCCAGGGGACACCACCACGGGGGCTACACCCAGGGGACACCACCACAGGGCTACACCCAGGGGACACCACCACGGGGGCTACACCCAGGGGACACCACCACGGGGGCTACACCCAGGGGACACCACCACGGGGGCTACACCCAGGGGACACCACCACAGGGCTACACCCAGGGGACACCACCACGGGGGCTACACCCAGGGGACACCACCACGGGGGCTACACCCAGGGGACACCACCACAGGGCTACACCCAGGGGACACCACCACAGGGGCTACACCCAGGGGACACCACCACGGGGGCTACACCCAGGGGACACCACCACAGGGCCTACACCCAGGGGACACCACCACAGGGGCTACACCCAGGGGACACCACCACAGGGGCTACACCCAGGGGACACCACCACAGGGGCTACACCCAGGGTTATCAAGCAATACGCCTCATAGAACCTCTCACACCATTACCCAATTCCACATTACACACGCAAGTGAGTCCGTAACTAAAAAATTGTCACGGCGTAAAGTCTATCGTAGAAGAGTGAACCACATACATTACCTTTCCACCTTTCCTCTCCCCTTCACGTCCCTCTCCTGCCCTCTTTTCCATAATCCCCCCCTCCCTCCCTCTCCCCTCTTCCTTACCATCGTTAAGTACGCATTTACCATTAGTATGAGTAGGCCGCGTCGCGCCGGCGTCATTGCGAAGGGTCGTCGTTCGAGTGCTCGCGTAACGCAAGTCTGCTGACACAACGGGAGCAGTAACTGCAAAGGAACCCGTGACGCAAGGGAACCATATGATGCCAAGAAATACATGACGCAAAGGAATCCGTGACGCAATGGAACCAATGACGCAGGGGAACCAACATTACGGTGGTTCGCCATGGCCACGTGGGCTGAGACAGAAATGAGACGGAAGGAATAATATGGCCATATACTGAAGGACAGAGGAACAGTCCATCACTTCTCTCGCCGCCCCTCCCTCCTCCCCTCTAGATGCACGGATTGAGGAGCAGACGGGACGAGAGACGGATAGACAGGAGAGAGAGACGGGGTGGGGAGAGACAGGTGGTGTGGCAGCGAAGGGGTTTCGGGGAATTAAACTGTGTGTAAATCTAGACAAAAAAGTCGATAAATAAATTGATAGCTGAGGAAAGCGTTGGGAAAGTGAGAGAAAACGTGAGAGAAATTCTTGAGTGTTTGTGTGGAGGCAACAAGGGGGAAGGAGGGTGGGGGTGATGATGGAGAGTGGGTGGGGATGATGGAGAGTGGGTGGGGATGATGGAGGGGGGTGGGGGAGTTGGGGAATGAAAAGAGGGGGGGCGAGATCAAGGACAAGCTGGGCGACGAAGGGACACCCAGCAGCATGGAGGACAAGCCGAGCCATCAAGCCTGGGGGAACACAGCGGTTAATTGGCTGACGGAGTAGGAGTAGTTGACAATGCTGTGGCTGGCCCCAGAGGTGTGGTTCCTCCTGACACTCTTAACCCCCAAGCCTCCATCCCTATCCACCCCCACGCCTCAACCCCTTTCAACAACCACCATTCTACCATCTCCGCAACACGAAATGTAGCCCAAACTATGGTCCTCTTGGCTAGATGTGGGTTTAGAACAAATTATAATAGAACAAATATTTAGAACAGTGTCCCAAAACTTGCTGCTAAGGATCTCAATGAATGAGTAGCAAGGGTTCAGAAATAAATGATCGCGCCTATTAGAATACTACCACGACATTTACCCAAACTGAGGAAGGCGAAAATTCCTACATATGTTGTTGTTGTTGTTAAAGATTCACTACCTGGAACAAACAGTTCCAAGTAGCACGGGCTATGGTGAGCCCGTAGACCTACATATGTAATATACCTCCCGTAAGCTTCGAACAAAATGCCTGGCAAGCGATTGCTACGTAAACACAGGCCATGGAAGCCGAGCCTGGATCAAAGACTGGCGTACAGCGAGGCAGCCACGAGTGGACCTCTGCGGGGAGTATTTCGACTGGATGTAACTGCTACCCCGAGGCCCTCTGCCGCTGCTAGCCCCCTGCCTTTGGAGGCCTGGTCGAGGACCGGGCCGCGGGGACGCCAAGCTCCGAAATCATCGCAAGGTAAGGTGCTGAACCATTGCCGGCCCGTCAGTGGTCGGTGGCATCACGAAGGGTACTCTCCTTAGTGCTCCTTTATATAGTACTAATAAGTTGACGTAGGGAAGAATATTTCAAGATTGGCTATGTACGAGACTTCTACTAATATGTGACAGGATTCCAATATGTATATGCCCCATTATACAGGCCCACTAGCCCTATTGTTACAAAGATTATCTTCTCCATCACTCTCAATCATTACTTTTCCATCACTTACGAGTTACTTGTCAGTGAAACTGATCTATAATTTAGTCCCCTTTTTAAAATATCAAGACTAGGTTTGATTTTTTTCCAGAATTCAGGGAGATTTAATTTTTTTCAGTTAGCTGGTGATAATCTCTGCAGCTTGCTTCAGCAGCCATGATGATATTAAGTCCGGCTCTCTTGATTTTGTTTCTATATAGATCCTCCAGTTTTTTAACCTCAATAGTGACTACTATTTCATCCAGTGTATCCTGTGGTATCTCCCAACGCTGGTCTCCATGTTGGTTCTGTTGTAAACGCCGGAAATATTTGGACTGGTCGGGACAAAGCTGGCTTTGCTTCGCACAAGGTCCATGTTCGATTCCGCAATGGTTCAAGTGACTGGGCAATGTTCCTTCACCTGTCCTCACATACCACCACCATGTCTTCATATTCCTTTATAGGTTATAGCGTATATAAATAATATATGGCTTAGCACACTCTTCTTATAATGATACCCCTTCTCTCTCTCTCATTGCCATTCTATCCCACTCCCTCTCCTTGTCATTGCCCCCCCTCTCTCATTGGGCGCCCCCTGCTCCACCCTCCCCCTCTCATTGGGCACCCCCTGCTCCACCTCCCCCCCCTCTCGTTGGGCGCCCCCAGCTCCACCTCCCCCCTCTCTCGCCTCGAGACGGGCTGCCCCAGCAACTCTTATAATTGTATATATATAGGTGGCGGGCTCGGCCACAACTCACAGTAACGATGGTATTGTTTAGCGAGGCAAGACAAAAGAGGGGCAACTCCGCAGTTTCATTTGCATAGAATTACACGCGAGCTTCCGTTTATTTGTCCTCATATATTTCGGGAGGTTTGGTTACACCACGGCCGTGACTGCCACACCACGGCCGTGGCTGCCACACCACGACCGTGGCTGCCACACCACGGCCGTGGCTGCCACACCACGGCCGGAACTGCCACACCATGGCCGTGACATAAAAGGCCATCTGGTTCACGGGTTACGTTTAATACAGCGAGCAAACGGGTTCAAAAGTGACAAATCTTACCGACAAGATGACCGAGATGCGAGCAATTACGAGTGTTAGATAATTACAGAGAACAATGTAAAGTGGCCAAACACTGTTGGTGGTGGTGCTGGTGGTGGTAGTGCTGGTGTTGCTACTGGTGGTGGTGGTTGTAGTGCTGGTGGTCTGTAGAGCCTCCCACACACCTGGCATGGAAAGCTCTCCCATGCCAGTGTGGGAGGGGGAAGCTCTCCCATGCCAGGTGTGTGGGAGGGGGACGTAGGGGACAATAACAACCAAGGCAGAATAACTCGATGAAGAAGTGGATCTCTCGGATACAAACACACACCAATACTGTAGACAAACATTCAAACAATAAAAGAAAGCCATGTGTTTACCTAGTAAAACTTTACTATGTAATAAACCCCAGATAAGCGCCATAATACCAAAAATATGGTTGTTGGAGCCTGCATCTTTGTTGCAAACCTGTCTGCATGCTCCTTGTCGGTAAGCCTACATATTCACAGCCTGCCTGCCTGCCTGCCCGCCAGGAAGCCTGCCCGTCCGCCCGCCAGGAAGCCTGCCCGTCAGCCCGCCTGCCAGGAAGCCTGCCCGTCCGCCCGCCTGCCAGGAAGCCTGCCCGTCCGCCCGCCAGGAAGCCTGCCCGTCCGCCCGCCTGCCAGGAAGCCTGCCCGTCAGCCAAGGAGGAACACCAGCAACACTCGTACGGTCGCCGTCCGTGACTGAGACACGGTGTACCGTGACGGGTGGTGACCAGTGACCCGTCGTTAATGGTCCTCCCATACTGTGTCCTGCTCCTGTTACTGCTACATCCTTCCTGCTCCTTCCTCTCCTCCTCCTGCTCCACCTACCAGGCACTGGGACATCGCTTTAATTCCCCACACGACCAGAGGTGTGGCAGCGGGTCTTGTCTGTGCTTAATGTGGCCTTGCCAGGGATGCACACACACACATCCAAGAGCTAGAGCTCGATCCTGCAGGCACAAATAAATACAAATAGTACACACACACATGCAGGCTCCACACCGATGCTTCACTGATAAAAATAACCACAGGCAATACCTAAGCAATATTGGTCCTGCGACCAATAACATACCGTCATAATTTCAGCTAATGGGTGCTGAAGGGGGGGGAGAGGGGGGAGAGTGGGTGAAGGGGTGAGGGGGACGGAGAAGGGGGGTGAAAGAGAGAACATCAGTAGCAGCAACAATTAACCAGCCAAAATCATAGTGGTGACCTACAGGCCGCAGGCGGGCGTTCCACCTCGCTGCCCGGTGCCACTTAAGTGCCAGTGGCTGTCGGTGGACGGTGAGTGCCAGTGGGTGACAACCTACCCCCAGGGAGAGGGGCGGGTGAGGTAGGAATACCTCACCCCCCTAATAGGTGAGGTAGGAATACCTCACCCCCCCCTAATAGGTGAGNCACAACCATGATCATCATCAGGGCCACCTCCACAAAACACCAGTATCACCACTATCAACATAACACCACAAACACCCCACAGCTCATCCCCACCCACAGCAGCACCACCACCAGCAGCACCACCACCAGCAGCACCAGCAACGCAAGGGAGCAGCGAGGCTCTCTACCCTGTGAGTGTTTCCTCACCTGGATTTAACCACAAACACCTAAGCGGGTTCATTAATTACAAGCTTTTGTGCTAATGAAAGTGTAAATCACGATGCTCCGCTGCAGAGGCACTCGTGACAGCACCACAGTATAAATTACGATAAGAAAAAATCCAGGCCGTTCAACGGGGGCTCGAACCTTGTCCCTGGACTCACGTTCATGTGATTTAATTGTGCATAAATCACGCCGCTTCAGCCAGACGCAGCACTGAACAGTGAATCACGTCCAGGGAAGGAAGTTGCATTCAGGCTAATCGAACATCCAATTACACAGGTACACAGGTCTCTGGGAAGGAAGTTGCATTCAGGCTAATCGAACACCTAATTATACAGGTACACACGTCTCTGGTCATAGTTCAGAGGTCAGAGGTCATGGGTCACAAATCTATTTCATGGGTCAAGAGTCTATTTCGCTTTCGGTGTTACTTTCCCCCGATGACCTTACCGTTGGCAGTGCTTCTTCAGTAAGAAGCTAAAATAGGTAAACTATTTTTCAACTTGCACCAGAATGGATTTCAAACTGTGACAGACGAACTCTTAAAATGTATTTTGCGCTAATATATTCTTTCAGCGAGCTATCAAAACCCCATTTTCTGTTGGTAAGAAAACACAGACTTACTGAGGAGGGAATGAAACCAAGAATATTGTAGCCAGATTGACTCGATATATAATGAACTATATAAAACTGAAGAACAGAAGGTTGGATGGATATATATTATCCATCACTGGATATCATTACCATTTAGTAATCGTCTCAGTTACCACACTGGCGACTTTGGGTATGTTTTAGCTGGAAATATTTCTCGTGGGGGAAGAAACCCCCGCAGTGGAAAATCTCTTGATAGCGGTTCTCTTAATATTTGGCTGGACAAAGGCGTGGCGGGGAAACCAAGCCCGGGCTGGAAGATTAGCATTATACAAACCGGGGAAAAATCCCTAGTAATCTCGAAATTTATTCCCTAGGCGTCAGCCAGCGAGACTATAAAAATATATGAGCATAGCAATGACTAGATTACATACAACTTACCCTTACCATATACATTCTCTCTCCCTCACCCTTTCTCCTTCCATTACTTCCATCTCACTACCAGTTCTACATTTTTTTGTAAGTGGCTTCCGTGATGGGAGCCGGTCGGCCGAGCGGACAGCACGCTGGACTTGTGATCCTGTGGTCCTGGGTTCGATCCCAGGCGCCGGCGAGAAACAATGGGCAGAGTTCCTATCACCCTATGCTCCTGTTACCTAGCAGTAAAATAGGTACCTGGGTGTTAGTCAGCTGTCACGGGCTGCTTCCTAGGGGTGGAGGCCTGGTCGAGGACCGGGCCGCGGGGACACTAAAAAGCCCCGAAATCATCTCAAGATAACCTCAAGATAGGATCTGGAGGTTATCGTGTATGTAGGAAGGTTATGTATCAATGCACATGTGTACATGTCAATTTGTGTGTCTTCTGCCCTACATGTATTCACAGGAATGTGCTTGTAGGATGAGCGTTAGCTCCTGTGCTCCGACTTTTGGCTTCCAGTCTCACTGTACCTACTCTTGACACTGTGTAAGAGCAGTGGAGTTCTTCCAGGCAATCCTGTACCTCTGTACCTCTGTACCTCACATGCCTCGTTGTATAACCAAATATTCCCGCGAACCTCCTCATTTTAATGAGACTGCGCGTCTCTTGACTCTTGCAATGACGTAAGCATAAACCGTAAATATAATATTGATGACGAACCGTAGCCAATCAATCTGCCTGATATTGCAGTTGCACTGCATGACCAAATTAACCTTGCGGTTCAAGGGACATGTTGCTAAAGAAAGTTATCCGCAGTGTGGCCAAAACCTCGACTAGCTGATATTATGGCCAGTATGCCGATGGTCTCGTACTTGTCTGTGGTTCCTCAATGCTCTCTGCAAGTTGTCTGCAACATGCAAATTGGAGATATTGAACGCGAATGTGGTCGGGAAAATTGTGTAAAATCCTACATACACAGTGGACGGAGTTTGCTTCAATTATATTTGTCTTAAAGCTCGTTCCACTGGCTGGTCACTTGTGCAACAGAGACATAAGTGAGGTCTCATTAGTGCAGTGTTCAACTTATTGAACACATTTTATATTGAAATTTGAACAATGTGGAACATGATCATTGTGAACAGGAAGACAGAGAACATCACATTCTCATCACTATGGACACAGACACACACACACACAATGATTGATATATATATATATATATATATATATATATATATATATATATATATATAATGTTCTATAAATGTTCTATAAATGATAAGAATAAATGGTACTTTACCACACCTGACTAACACCATGAGTGTACGGGTGTAAGTTACCTCGTGCTACAAGACCAACAGGAGCACGGTTACTCTAACTCGCGTGTAGCTCCAGCAGTGTCTGACGTACGTGAAGCGTGCCTCTCCTCGACCAACACGTGGTGCAGACCCCACTACCAGCCCCACGGAGCACCATCACCGCCAGAGCCAATGACCACGATTATCACCATATCCAAAGTGCATCACCACCATCCCTCCATCACCACAACCACCACCATCACCTCCCACTACACTGTTAGACCGTTAATTCACCAAAACAACAACTGTGATAAATGATCGGACGACAGCGCCTCCGTGGCCAAGTTTGTTTTACAATATTATCATTTGTTTCATCAACATTCATCTTTCCTACTGCCACCACGGACAAGGACGGGCACGCGTGTGCGCATACACACACACACTGTGTGTGTGTGTGTGTGTGTGTGTGTGTGTGTGTGTGTGTGTGTGTGTGTGTGTGTGTGTGTGTGTGTGTGTGTGTACTCACCTAGTTGTACTCACCTAGTTGTGCTTGCGGGGGTTGAGCTCTGGCTCTTTGGTCCCGCCTCTCAACCGTCAATCAACAGGTGTACAGTTTCCTGAGCCTAATGGGCTCTATCATATATACACTTGAAACTGTGTATGGAGTCAGCCTCCACCACATCGCTTCCTAATGCATTCCATTTGTCAACCACTCTGACACTAAAAAAGTTCTAGTTTCACACAACTTTCTAAAAAGTTGTGTGTGTGTGTGTGTGTGTGTGTGTGTGTGTGTGTGTGTGTGTGTGTGGTGTGTGTGTGTGTTGTGTGTGTGTGTGTGTGTGTGTGCGTCCGTCCGTCCGTCCGTCCGTCCGTCCCAAAAAAACTCTCCTACTCTCTCCCATTTCTCTACTCTCTGGAACACCCACAAGACAATTCCCAGCCTCCACCCTGTTCCACACCTATAGCTCCTCCCTCCAGTCATCCACAGTTCCTAACTCCGCAATTCTCCCCCCCCATCAATCCTCACCACTCCCTCAACCCCCACTGAGACTAACATCCACTCCACGCCACCCGCTCTTGTCCCATTCTCTGCTAAGCCAATGCACTAATACATCTCTCAGCCCTCTCGCTAATCCTTCCTCCACACACTACAAACCTCCCTCCTTTCCTCTGCTCTCCAACTGCATTCTCTCCTTACCTTTGTGTAATGGCGTGCGCAAGGGGGTGGGTTTTGAGTCCCATCCTGTTGTATACTCAAAAACCAGAAAGGAGTGAGGTGGTGGAAGGAGCAACCAAGACAGCTTCGGCCTCTCACAGGTGGGGTGCCAGGATTCGAGTCTCCTAGAGCCCCAGGTGACTGGAATACCAAGACAGGTTAGACCAGTGGTTCCCAGGTCACATACCTCACTATTCCACCTTTCCTCGGAGTACTTTCGCAGTCTCGAGTTCCTTCCCTGGCCGAAATCCTTTCAGTTCAATTTTCAGTACCTCCCATTTGAGAATCACTGAGTTAGAGGGACAATGACTAACAGCTCTGTGACCAGAGGGGACATGATCACTACATAAACACTTTTGAGGCACATTTACAAGGTGGATCATGTGGAGGCTGGGGAAGCAAATCGGTAAAAAGACAACATTCGTAGACATTGAGAGATGTCAACAACTGGACGGTATTGAAAAGAAGAACAGAAGCCATTTCCATCCTCAGCTTAACTAATAAATGCCAATAACTACATCTCGCTGCCCGTAGATGCTGGTAGACAAGCCCGGTAGACAAGCCCCGGTAGACAAGCCCCAGTAGACAAGCCCTGGTAGACAAGCCCCGGTAGACAAGCCCGGTAAACAAGCCCCGGTAGACAAGCCAGACAACAGTTCCCCAGAGTAGCGGAGCTGGGATGACAAACGAGGTGTAATTAAAACACAGGCGTGAACACTAGGGTGGGGGTGGTAATGAGTGGCGGTACGAGGCCCTGGTAATTAGCGAGGTATTGCCTGGCACTCTATACAACCCCCCCCTACACTCCTCCCCCCTTACATCCCCTACCAGTTCCCTCACCTAATACGTCGCAGTACTTTTAAGGTCTCTTACCAATCCACTCAGAATGCAACGCATTAGTAAATATGTAAAGCATTGCAAATATTGACGTGTTCAATGCCTTGGCGGGTTAGTAGCGTTGCCCGGATGCTGCTCTGATCCAACTCATCTCATCCAGGTGGATGCCAACACCTTCCCCTGCGAATCCTACACAATCCTACACATCCAACACACCTGTAGCAGACGGGAGACATCTCCCGTCACGGAGGGTGCAGTCGCACCTCCACAGATCTCCAGTATCAGCTCTTGATACTGGTAATGGCTCAAAAGGGCCACCACTTTCGGGCTATTCATGCCCGTGCCACCTTTTGGGTGGCTTAATCTTTTATCAAACAGCCAATTACCTGTGGCAGATGGAATGTTGTGTTTAGCAACTGTTCAACTTAACACGGACCTTCGTGCTAAACTCACTACCTTAATTCAATCCCCAGGGCCGTTGATGGGAAATATAAAGCCCACAACGGAGTTTAGAATGCTTTTCCAAACGGTATCGAAAATCACTAAAATGGTATCCAATCGCCCTAAATTAACGCCATTGCTCTCAAGCTGCAAGTAGTTTGGAATTTACAAGCAGGATCCCTTTTCTTCGGCCCAATATCCTTCCTTAATTTACACCAATTGCTCTTCATTTAGGGGCAGTGTCGTTAATTTGTATTGGGGACCTTTAACCTACACCAGAGTGTAAATCTCAATTCACCCTTTACCGTAAGAAACACCTTAACCCTTTGCGCAATTATATTATATTATATTATATTATATATATATATATATATATATATATATATATATATATATATATATATTGCCATTTGTATATATATAAACATTTGCCATTTATATATAACTGCCATTTATTTATATATAATTTGCCATTTATATATAAACTTGCCATTTATATATATATAAATGGCAAGTTTTTCCCTGAATGCTCTGTGTTCCCTTCTCTGAGGCTGTGGGTCCCTATAATTGAACCAGAGGTGGTACCCCCCTATATATATATATATATATATATATATATATATATATATATATATATATATATATATATATATATATATGTGTGTGTGTGTGTGTGTATCACGAAAATAAACACGTGATTAAAAATGTGACAGTGTCAGACCACGGAGGAAAATTGAAACAAGAATTTCCTTAAGTACTTTCGTATATTAATACGAAATATGACTCCTTCTGAAGATGTATTAATATACGAAAGTACTTAAGGAAATTCTTGTTTCAATTTTCCTCCGTGGAAAGTTTGGTTACCAGCACCAGTTTGGTTACCAGAAAGCCAGTTACCAGCACCAAGCCCCTGTGTCAGGGACCAGCTTGGGGTTCCCTCGTATCAAAGGGACACATGATGGAGAAAGATGGCACAGAAACTGCATAGATATTGAAACGCAAAACTGTTAATTGTAGCATCATAGATATAATTGTTATTGTGGGGGACCCAAAGCCTCCGAGAAGGAAATGGAGAGCATTCAGAGGAAATCTTGTCGTTTGACCTTAAAGCGTATTGGCTTCTCCTGCCACCTTGTTTTATTATTATGTACTTTACTATACAAGGTTACGCAGTATGTATGCATTATTGAATATGACAAAGGATTAGCTCAATGAGTCTAGCAGGAATCGTCTATTCCTAATATTAAACAGATGAAAAATTAACTCCAAATTATATTTTGCACTTCGGGGTAACGCCTAACTTCAGTTCATCCTATCGTCACAATATCATCCTAACGTAACCATGTACTAACAATTATAGTACATAGTTTGTACTGTAATTTTTGGAGGATAGATTACTCTGATAGTTCACTCCCTCTAGAGAGTCTAAGAGATGGCAACCTCACGACAGTAGTAGCTACTCTCCCTCTAGCAGAGATTGAAATACAGCGGTACTTTCCCGACAGTACACACTGTCTGTCCACTTTCCTAATCCTAAAGCCTGACTTTCGAATTTTATTTCATAACATTGTAGCAAAGTGTTTCCGATTTTCATTGCCCTTTGGAGTTTGGAGTGTGGCTGCCATGGGGAGATTTTATTGGAGTTGCCCCTCAAGTGTGGGAAATATATGAAGGAAGAAGAAAATGCTCTCAGCCGCTGCATATCTTCAGCGCGCCTCAAACTGCAAATAAATATTGGGGAGAGATACCGACAGGAAAAATTGGCGGGAATACTGGCTGAAAAAAAAAATTGGCGGGAAAAATACTGGCGGGAAAACTCCACCTCATTTCTCTCTGAATTTAAATTTCCTAACCTTACTATATCTAGCAAAGCTTTCTCACGTTAAGAAACAAAAACGAGAAAAAGTTCAACGTTTTAGCAAATAATAAATCATCGTTAACATAATAAAAGGTGATATCTTTTAACACGAGATATCCAGCTCAGACCATCACACCTACAGTACAGGCTATCCAATAAAATGTGAATATCGAATAAAGATGAAGTTTAAAAAATACACATCCACACACAAATGGGCAGTTTCGTTCACCCTGATGCGAAACCTTCGTTCACCTAGCATTAAACAGGTACCTGGGAGTTAGACAGCTGCTACTGGCAGCTTCCTGGGAATGTGTGACCGTGTGTTTAGAAATAAACATATGTAGTAGATATAATGGAGTAAAAATAGATTGGTTAGAAAGGCGGGGTCCAAGAGCTAATAGCTCGATTGTGCAGACTCAAATAGTAAACACACACACAACACACACGCGCGTGCACCCCCCTTCCCCCTCTCTCTCAACTCGACCGTAAAAAGCCCACAAATCCCAAAATTTGCATAAGCCCATCGCCCGAGTTCGCCCAGGAAAATTAGGGCAATTCAACTCTTTCAGGGGAGCCGGTGTGTATAGATTTCGCGACCGCCAAGTTGAAAATTGCCAGAGTGGTTGGCTAATAAGTCTGAAGAGTGGGCAGGGCATCGGGCTAATAGCCATGAAATGATCATTTAGGCAAACTTGCAGAGTCCCACTGACACCACGATGGTCAGGTGGGGTGTGGGGGTGGAGCAGGTGTAGGGGGGTGGGGTGGAGCAGGTGTAGGGTGGGGGTGTAAAAGCAGGTGAGAGGGTGGTAGGGTGTGTGAGGATGGAATTTGTGTGGGGAATTCACATTTAATTAAAATCGTCATTTCTCTGGGATCGTAGCTCTCACCTCTCGAATCTGGGACTAGTCTAGTGGCTCCCTCTGGAATTTATCCAGCTTCGTTTTGATGAGATGCAGCACCCTTACGCTAGTGCCGCATATGTCACAATTGGTCTCACATACGTGGCATGCAAGATCCTGAATGATTCACTGTTCAGATAGCTAAAGTCCACTCGTAGATGCCAACCAACAAACTTACACTAAACATAAAAAAGAACTAACGCATTCTATTTGGCAGTAAATCATCAAATCAGATTCAACTTCAGATAGACAATTTTAACATTACCAATAAAAATGAGGGGAAATTCCTTGGTCTATACAAAGACCAGAGATCCACATACACCCACATACAAGAAGAGTCTCAAAAGACGGTCGGCATACTTTTCTAAAATCAGATATTATGTTCCCCGCTCTGCTCTCATTATACTACGGACTAATCTATCCCATTTTACACACGTAGCCGGGCTGTGGTGGGTATGTGGGCCTGCGGGCCGCTCCAAGCAACAGCCTAGTGGACCAAACTCTCACAAGTCAAGCCTGGCCTCGGGCCGGGCTTGGGGAGTAGAACAACTCCCAGAACCCCATCAACCAGGTATCAACCAGGTAACGTGTATCTGTGCACGGGATTCAACCACTGCAAATTACCTCAAGCCTATCATCAGTCAGTAAAAAATCTGCTATCAGAACAATAACAAACTCTGTCTTCAGACAACACACAGCCCCTCTGTTGCATGCTTAGTATATATATGGTACTTAACATTTACTTACATGTTAAGTACCTTAACATGCTGCACATAAACTCACCCCACACATTCCCATGCGTTATCTACATGTACAAAACTTTGTTCCTAAATGCTAATCTTGAACTGAAACTTTTCATTGATAGATTACTCTATTATAGGTGTAATAGAACCCATCATATGTGTCTTGATAGAATCAATAGAATCTTGATAGGTGTAATAGAACCCCACGAGCACCACGAGATAGAACCCATTAGATAGAGAAGGTCTATCGCAGATGATCCTAAGGTGAATCGCAGGAGAATATTTCCGAGGTCAATCGCAGCAGCCTGTATCAAAAGATCTATCGCACGCAGGTCTATCGTAAGGACATATCAACGTGTTTTATCGCAAAGCTATCATAGCAGAGGTCTATAGCGAAAGGATATCATAAGATTTTAACACGAGGTTATCTTTAAAGTCCACCCCAAAGAACACAATCGTCAAGAGATATCGCAAGAGGCTATCGTCGACGTAAATATCGCGGACGATCTATCGTCCTTGCTCGTCTGCTGCCTCCCGTGGATTAATCTCTCCTTCTGCCAGATTATTTCGTGTCAAATCCAGACTTCCCTGAAATCCTAATTAATTGGGAATTCATTAGTTCTGGCTGCCCCATTTATTCTGATAGATCCATCAAGGCGCTCTTGCCTGCCGGGATTAAACACGCAAACGACTCTGGATTAACGCTTTTTGTGCGTGTGTGTGTGTGTGAGGGGGAGTGGGGGTTGATGAGAGGTTGGGTGTGGGTACAAGGTGTTGGGAGAGGGTGTGAGGTGGAGGTGTGTGAGGTGGAGGTATGAGAGGTGTTAGTAAGCCAGGTGTCGAGGTGGTAGCTACCAACCCCGCCCTGGAAACGGACAGGAAACCTCACACAAAATAGCAACCCCTTGACCACCGGGGTCCTGTCAGGCAACAGGAGCACGCTCCCTGCGCTTGTTCTCCCTGCTGGCGAGTGCAGCAGCGTGCGTGTACTCGCCTACACGTATTCACCTAAATCTGCGTGTGCGTGTGTGTGTGCAGGGGTCAGTTCAGCTCTTAGCGTTCCATGTCTTGGACATTGATGCTTATACGGCTGAAGACAGCGGTTAACGCCATCATTGAAGCTACCAATTGAGCCTAACAATCATTAGGTTGTTAGCTACAGCCACTTTGTCGTCAAAACCATTCAAACCATTTAACACTCACGGTAAAATTAACACACACATCTAACCATGCCTAAGTACGACTGAAGAAAATGTATACTGTATATGCTAGTTTGCAGTGTATAAATGAATGGCCACGTCTGTAGAAGAAAAAAAGCTGAAAATTGTTCTTTCTGATATCTCTATATCAGGAAAAACTTTTGACTGTGAAAACTGCTTTTGATGTCTCGTTATAAGATACTTAGAAAAATCGTCTATGTTGCTATCATGTCCCCTCTACTCCTCGTCGTCTCCAAAGTGACGAGATCCAGTTCCCTCAGACTGTAATCACCATTCAGTTCCTTTACCTCGTGAACGAATCGAATCCAAATGTATGCAATACGCCTCGTATTGCATACATTTAGATTCGTTTCATTTCGTTTTGTGTTTCTTTAGTTAGAGGGTTCCATGCGGGGGCAGCTTGCTCAAAGAGTTGCTCCCACCACACTAGGCTTTATATAGCATCTGGAAGGGGTCCTTGACCTAAATCCCCAAAGGCTATCCAAACGACGGTCAGTTTGACATATGGTACGAGGTCATGTTGAAATATGCCTCCAAGGTATATTAGGAGTGATATCTGGTCCCAGGACTCAGTTTTCCTGATGTACGAAGGTGCTTCCCTTTCGTTCTATATTAAATTTGAGGTCGTCTCGCTTCCATTCTTTCCCTCATAACTTTGTATTTGTCAAGGTTAGAACCCTGAAGGTGTATCTCGGAGAGCGTACTAACCTAAATGCATTTGTAAGGGATAAACCACAGCTCTTGAGTCCCGCCTCTCTACTCAAAATGGATTCGAAAGGTTATCATCGAGTAAAATGAGACACTGCAAGCTCTGGTTGCAATAACCAGAGGTTTGGTTGATTCTATTCTTTGTGGTGACCTTCCTTTGTGTCTCAAAGTCGTGTATGCCGTCCAGCAGAATGTAAATATGAGAGAGTCTATTAGGCTCTGTAATATCTACATTTAAAGCTGTGTATAGACTACCTCCACCACTTCACTTTTTAGCGCATTCCAATTGTTCATTACTGACACTGACAAAAATCTTTCTAATGTCTTTGTGGCTCATTTGGGTACGTAGCTTCCATCAATGTCCCATTGTTCGTGTACTATCCTTCCTATAATATGTCCTTGACAGCCCTGTCTATTCCTCTGAGTATTTTTTGTGGTGATCAATTGTCTCCTATTTCAGATTTCTAACCTTCCGTATGCTGCTGATAATATTCTTTTGATGTGGGCTTCTAGTGATAGCTTGAAATAAAAACTCTCTAGTTTTTTTTTAACTCAAAAACTCCATAGGTCCCTGTAACCAGTTCTATTACACTTGCTAAAGTTGAACTTTAGTGGCCACTTGAGGGACCATACTTTCATTTTGTTCAGTCCTCTTGTAGTTTCTAGCAGTCTTCCATCGTATTTGTCCTCAATGTTTTTGCATCATCAGCGAACATTGAGAAGAAGGAATCTATCCACTCTGGTAGATCATTGACATACATTAGAAACAGGTTTGACCCTAGAACTGACCCCTTTGGAACGTCACTAGTGTCATTCCGACACTCTCAGGTCTCTCACTGTCTGTTTTCTGTCTTGGAGGTGTTCCTTTATCCACTGGAGCACCTTCCCTGTCACTACTGCCTCTTTCACCATGTTGTGCACTAGTCTCCTGTGGGAGACTGTATCCAAGGCTTTCTACACGTCCAAAAATATACAATCCCTCTCCCCTTATCTATCTTGGCCGATCTCAGTCGACCGTTCATATAATTCTATCAAATTTGTGAGGCAGGATTTGTCATCCCAGAAATTATGCTTGTGTTGTTATCAGGGACTTTATCTCTATATGCTCTACTAGCCTCTTTCTTACGGTCTTTTCCATCACTTTGCATGGTATGTAAGTAGGGACTCACTTACGGGACGTTAGAGTATCTAAGGTCTGTAGTTTAAAGACTCTTGTTTCCTTTTTTCTATACTGGCACTACATTGGCTGTCTTCCAACTCTCTGGCAGTTGTCCTTTGACTATTTCTGTATCATAGTAAGTGGCCAGCACAAGGCGTCAGCTCCTCCTCTTAGTATCCATCTCGATATCCTGCTCCACAGCCTTAGTCGAGCCTAGCACCATCAGGTGGTGTTTTACTTCGTCTCAAGTTATCTAAAATTCTTCCGGTGTTTTTCTATCCCCTTTAGCTCAGGAACTTCACCTTCCTCTGTTGTGAAGAGACGGACCCTCTTGTTGTGTGTGTGTGTGTGTGTGTGTGTGTGTGTGTGTGTGTGTGTGTGTGTGTGTGTGTGTGTGTGTGTGTGTGTGTGTGTAGGAGAAGCCTATGTCTTTTCCACACACCCAAAAAATTTGAAACATACCATTGAGCGGGTCATGGCACTGACCTCCTGACCCCTGACCCCAGGAAATATAAAAGCAAGTTATGTGGCGGGAAAGTCAAGGAGAGATTGATCTGACTTGCTGTGTCCGCCGCAGTCCTGATGTATAATTGACCCACTGACCCTGACCTCTGACCTCGCAATAACGACGCAATTCGGAAACACGGAGATCAATCATTTTTAGCAAGATTGTTTTGTTCTGTATGAGTGATTGGGAGAGGGAAGGGGGGGGGGGGAGGGGATAAGGAGGAAAGAAGGGAACTATCAGGGGAAAGCGCTAAGTCATTACGACTATATAGCACTGGGAAGGGGTCAGGATAAAGATATGGGATGAGACAGGGGGAAAGGAATGGTGCCCAACCACCTGGATGGTCGGGAATTGAACGCCGACCTGCAGGAAGCGAAACATTAGTGACAGAAATGGTGAAGATAAGACACGGACGGCGAAGACACACAGGTACCTGAATTGGGGGGCAGTCTTGGACTAGAAGCCTTATACCTCTTTATGCAAGGCTCAATCAGAAGGGAATCTTGCACTAGGTACAATGATCAATACCGTTGAACTGTCGACGGACTGTGCCTTCGAAACCAACCTGCAGGAGAGATTCCGGTGGCAGTGTAATCCCTCCATTACAAATGGTCTGTCGAGACTATTTAAGGGTCAATAGCAAAGGATCAGATAATGTTGCAAGGAAGGTAGGTTTCCCCCTTAAGTCTAGAGGAAATAGTAAACATTGTGTGTATTTCCACTGATTCATTAAATAAAGGGGGGGGGGAACAATATGGGAGTGTTTGTTGTTGGTGTTAAGTACACCATCACACACACTATGGCTGTGTTCAGTACACCAACACACACACAATATGGGTGTGAGTTAAGTACACCAACACACAATATGGGTGTGAGTTAAGTACACCAACACACAATATGGGTGTGAGTTAAGTACACCAACACACAATATGGGTGTGAGTTAAGTACACCAACACACAATATGGGTGTGAGTTAAGTACACCAACACACAATATGGGTGTGAGTTAAGTACACCAACACACAATATGGGTGTGAGTTAAGTACACCAACACACAATATGGGTGTGAGTTAAGTACACCAACAAATATTTTATTGTAAGACCAAAATAATGTGTGTGTGAGCATGGCCGGATATGTTAGGTCCTTTGTGACTTCCACAGGTGGAAAATGCACCCCCTCCCCCCCCCCCCCACACCCCCGCCCATGCTGATTCGTGCACACCTTGGCCAAGACGCAGCATGAAGGAACGACTTAAAAGAGTCCAACTATAATAGAGGAAGCATGTTTGTTTCTGCCTGGATACGCCTTGTCAAAAGTCTCCCATGAAAAAAAATGTATTGTTGTCGACGCAAAACCAAGATAAAAAAACGTACATTTTTTTGGCAATTTTTTTTTTCCGTGAGTCTGAGTGTTAAGTAGTTTAAAGAAATGCAGGAATATGTTTCTATACAAACTCCGAACTCGCTTATATATTTTTTAAGTGTCAATTTAAGTGCTCTGAAAGTTCCGTTAAGGGATGAGGGTCTACTGGATCCTGTACAACAGTGCGTGCACGCTGAACCCGTCCCGATTACTCAAGCCTCTCTCAGACGAGTTAAACGAAAGAAAAGTAGTAGATTACCTGTGGCTGATTTCTAGGGTTTTTCTCCTATTGCAACTCGACCTGGGGTGGGGTGGGGGGGTGTGTCCCTGTTGCTTCTTAGCACTATGAGGTTGTGTGTTCGCCGCCTGCAACCTCAAATAAGACATATTTGGGCTGGCCAAATATGGCTCTTGATCTGCGTACTCCTGGGAGAACATGTTTGGTTCCCTGTCCAGTCCTGTCATCTATACACCCAATCACTTGGACTGAACGGTAGAGCGACGGTCTCGCTTCATGCAGGTCGGCGTTCAATCCCCGACTGTCCAAGTGGTTGGGGGCACCATTCCTTTCTCCCGTCCCACCCCAAATCCTTATCCTGACACCTTCCCAGTGCCATATAGTCGTAATGGCTTGGCGCTTCTCGTGATAGTCCCTTCCCTTCCTGTCATCTATTCGATTTCAATCTATGAGGACAATGAGTAACTAGACGAAGAGTTAATGAGTTCAGAGAGGTAACATTATTCAGTGAGTAATTGTATTAATCGACTTATAAAGTGATTAACATTAGTCATGGAGGTAATATTATTCAGCCTCTGTAAATCATGAGGTCCACATGGACGTAGACACAACACAAGTAACACACCAAGTTCATCTGTCATCCACTGAGACTAACAATATAACACTCAAAGACTTGAGAAGGGGACATAGCGGAAGTGCTAAACTATAAACCAGTGTCACTGACATCCATCCCCTTGCAAAGTTTGGGAGAAAGTAATCAAGAAGAGAATAATGAAGAAATGTGAGAGGGTAAACTTGTTAACAAGGAGCAACATGGTTTTGTATGGATAAAGTTAGGCCTGACAAACCGGACAGAGTTCTGTAACACCGTCACAAAAATACGACAGGAGGGAGAATGTTGTGTAGACTGAATGTTCTTGCTGACAAAAACATCTCATGCTTCTCACAAGAGGCTGGTCTATAAAAACTGAAGTACAAATTGGGGTAATTGAAGGTGAAGAGAAAAACGAACTGAATTAAGGGAGTACCTGACAGACAGGAGAGAGAGGGTCACAGTCAGAGATGTGGCGTTGAAATGGAAGGATGTGGTAAATGGAGTCCCGTAAGGCTCGATTCTGGGACGATTAATATTCCTAATTTATGTAAATGAGCTCTCCGAAGAAATGAGCGAACACATGTCAATGTCAGAGATGTGGCGTTGAAATGGAAGGATGTGGTAAATGGAGTCCCGTAAGGCTCGATTCTGGGACGATTAATATTCCTAATTTAGTAAATGAGCTCTCCGAAGAAATGAGCGAACACATGTCAATGTTTGGAGATGACGCGGAACATTATCAATACAGAAACCGAGGATGACTGCAGAAAGTTACAAGAAGACTGGTAAAATCCAGCAGTAAGCAGACATATTAAAAGTTTAACCCCAACAAATGTAGCATCGTGAATATGAAAAGGGAGATAGGAGGACAGATCTACACCATACACTGAAGGCAGCTACAAGAACCAAAAACAGAAACAGATCAGGGAGTGGATATAATCCCAACACCTACATCAGACACACACACATAACCTGTCCTCCTTACAAAGTACGCCGCTATTCGCTCGTATGCGTTATAAACCCAAAAATTGTCGTACTAAAAAATAGAAGCGGCTCGCAAAAGAAACCTACTGTCCCGTTTTCTGTTTTGGGTCCTCTGGTAGGATATCAGAGGACACTTTAAATTGACCGCTTTCTTGACGTTGGGAAACCTTAGGAGGACGGGCTGGGTAACCCATGGTAACGTCTGCAGCATATAGGAAGCTGGCAAGTCAACCCCCAACCTATACCTATAATAGGTTAAGTAACAATTGTAATTACGAAGCTATAAGATGCTTATTTTAACATACTAAGTAGGTTAGGTAAGGTCGGTGTTTTCTATGAAGCTTTTCAAGGTAAACTATTATGTTTAGTATGTCACCTATGCACGTAACTAATAAGTCAATATTGACTATACGAATTTGCGAGGACGGGTTGGACAAACATTGGAACGGTGTTTTAAAGCCTTAATGTACATTGTTTCAAGCCATTCTATTGACCTATATATGTGACCAATAGTGACCAATACGCAGGACCGGACAGCATCCGCACCTCGTGGAACAAACTAAACTTGAGACAGTGCAGAGTTCTGCAACAAGGAGAGTGCCAAAACTCTGAGAAATATGTTACGAGGATAAGTTAAAGAAACTAAATCTTACAACCCAGGAGAATTGAAGGAAAAAACGGACGGGAACCTGATCATAACATATTGGCGTGGACACACACACACGGTGGAGACAGCCTCCTAAAGAGTGAAGAAATAGGAGGCGAGGACATGCAAGTGGAAGCTGGAAACTCAAATGAGTCAAAGAAATGTAAGGAAATACTCGTATTTCCTCGAAATGTAAGGAAGTACAGTTATCTTGAGATGATTTCGGGGCTTTTTTAGTGTCCCCGCGGCCCTGTCCTCGACCAGGCCTCCACCCCCAGGAAGCAGCCCGTGACAGCTGACTAACACCCAGGTACCTATTTTACTGCTAGGTAACAGGGGTATTGGGTGAAAGAAACTTTGCCCAATGTTTCTCGCCGGAGCCTGGGATCGAACCCAGGACCACAGGATCACAAGTCCAGCGTGCTGTCCGCTCGGCCGACCGGCTCCCTACCAGTGGTCAACAAATGGAATGCACCGAAAGAAGAACTTGTGGAATCCACCTCCATACACAACTTTAAGGGTAGATTAGACAGAGAATTTGAACAAGTTAAATTAAAGCACACCAGGTACAACAAGGCTAATAAGCATGTGTATTAGACATATACATGTCTATTAGGATAGAAATGTTTGGGCATGGGCCCAACATTTCTGTTCCGTCTGGGATTCGAATCCAGGATTTCGAGTGAGACGTGAACGAACCAACAGTACTACAGAGACTCCTAGAGACCTCACTGTCAGATAGAACATTAGCAGGCAAGCACAACCGTCACTACCAATACACCCATCACCTCTACTAATATCACTACACCTACCACTCAAGCCCATCATTTCCCACAGTAACAACACCAGCGCACCATTAACACTACCACAACCATTGACACAATCAGCAACAATTAACAATCACCCAAACCCTCAACACCAATCATCCTTAAACTTAACCACTCACCATAGCCGCCAGAACTACAATCACCACTTACCGGTACCACACCGCTTCACAACTACCACCATCACCAAACTAACACAACCACCACCATAAACCCCCTCCCCTCACTGCTTTCCCACAAGACCCACAGGAGCCAAGGTAACCACAAACCCTCTTTAAAACGACTTTCTAACACGACCATTTGGATTCCGGTGTTTCTCTCTCCTACCTGTCCCCTTTAGTTTCCCCTCTCCCCTACCTGCCACTCTTTACTCTTCCCTCACCCTTACTGGTGTACAGATTCCTGAGCTCCTCGAGCGTCATAATATCTACATGTTGAAACTGTGTCGTGGAGTCAGCCGCCACCACATCACTCCTAGTGCATTACATTACTGACTACTCTGACGCTGAAAACGTTCTTTCTATATGTCTCTGTGGGCCTCCTTTGGGTACTTAGCTATCCACCTGTGTCCCTTTGTGCGTGCGTGCGTGGTGTGTGGTTGTGTGTGTGTGTGTTGTGGTGGTGAGTGTGTGTCAGAGAGAGAGAGAGAGAGAGAGAGAGAGAGGAGAGAGAGGAGAGAGAGAGAGAGAGAGAGAGAGACAGACCGAGAGAGAGACAGAGAGAGAGA
>WNGS01163519.1:13425329-13437723 GCA_020271785.1 Procambarus virginalis
CCCATAATCAACTTACGAAATGATCATCACAGAAAGATTTGATAGCATTTACCATTAACAATCAGGATTAAATCACAATTAAGATTCTAAAGATTCAAAGATTCTATGCAAGACCAAATTAAATCAAGGCAAGGCAGCCGGGACATACAGTATGTGAAAGGCAGCTGTGATATAATTAATTTAAGTGGCTGCAATTGACGAAATTTTAGCACGTATTGACAATGGAGCCACGCTTGTTGCAAGACTGTAGGGAAGACAAGACCAGGCCTTGCAAGACGGGGGCCGGATTCACGAAACAGTTACGCAAGAATTTACGAACCTGTACATCTTTTCTCAATCATTGGCGGCTTTGTTTACAATTATTCAACAGTTAATGAGCTCCGAAGCACCAGGAGGTTGTTTATAACAATACCCACAGATGACTGGGAAGTTTTCATGCTTGTAAACTGTTTAATAAATGTAAACAAAGCCATCAAAGATTGAGGCAAGATGTACACGTTCGTAAGTGCTTGCGTAACTGCTTATGAATCTGGCCCCAGGGGAGGTGCTGGCCAATGACCATGAGAAAGAGGCGAGGGTGAGTCCAAGAGTCTCATCAATACCCTCACATCTCGAGTGTTTGCAGAGGGTAAAATGCTAATGAGAAATGTAAAAACCAGCTTACAACTACCACCACAGGTACAGGCTGCAACCGCCACTGGAGCCGGTCGGCCGAGCGGACAGCACGCTGGACTTGTGATCCTGTGGTCCTGGGTTCGATCCCGGGCGCCGGAGAGAAACAATGGGCAGAGTTTCTTTCACCCTATGCCCCTGTTACCTAGCAGTAAAATAGGTACCTGGGTGTTAGTCAGCTGTCACGGGCTGCTTCCGGGGGTGGAGGCCTGGTCGAAGACCGGGCCGCGGGGACACTAAAAGCCCCGAAATCATCAAGATAACCACCACCACTACAACCTAGAACAACTAATCACGACCACCCCCCCCCCCCCACCCATCATACATTTCCATCATCAATGGATGAGTAACAACCACCAACACTAGTCTACCATCACCAATGTCTGCCACAACCAATCACCATTACCGCCAGAGCTTTACACCAATCACCAGCACAGCCACAGCCCGCCACCACCAATCACCACCACAGCTTACCACCACCACAGCAGTCTGCAACTGGCCAGTGGACCACAGGTGCGGCCCGGGTGAAATATGACCCGCCACACCACAAACTATTGCCAGGGCTCCAAATTAAATTCTGTGGCGTGGATGGAACGCGAGAGGGAGGAAAAAAAGTTAGTTTATCTATTGCCGTACTTGTGCCAAACACGTCGTTGGAAGGGGGGGGGGGGAGGAAGAGAGGGAGGTGGGGATGTTCGGAAGATATAAGAAGGGGCAGTAAAGCAGAGTTACAGGAACCCGGGAGAGTTAGTGGAGGAGATTTTGAAGATGAAGAGCACTGGAGAAGAGAAGAGAAAGCAGAAGAGTGAGAAAACAGTGGAGGTCAAGTGAGCGATGGCTGAGGCGACCAGAGGCATTAACAAGGGTGTGATGACTACCAATCAATTCAAACTATAACGAACGACTATACATCCAAACTAGGCTGTTAGCTTAGGAATGTCCAAGGTATCATACTCACATTTAAAACCTGTTCACCTAGCAGTAAATAGACAACCAGGAGCATTTTTTTTCAGGGATATTCCTGCGCGGGTCCTAAGCCTCTGGCTGGCCCACTAAGTGTTGAAACCCAGGAGCTAATCAGCGTGTTGTGGGGCTTTGTATCTTTGAGTGTGTCAGTAGTTCTACCTTCGTGGGGGGAGGGGGAAATTGGCTCGACATAAGCCTACCTGTATGAATACACTCTGGCTGCCTGTCCCCCGACACAGTTGATTATTATTAGTAGTAGTAGATCTACATCTATTCAAGTTCAAGTATGTTTATTGAGACAAGAAAGAAATACATCTCAAAGGGATAGAGTAGCTTAGGCTATTTCTACCCCCCCCCCTACATGTATTCCTTCCCGCCAGAGAGCATAAACACGAAAGACTTTAGACCTCCTACGCTCCCCTTTCCATCCACTTGCCCACATCCCCCCTACTCACAGTCCCTTCATCCCACACCTGCTCCCCCTCTCTCTACACACATCTCTCCGTAGTGATGCCACGCTCCTCCAACAAAATATTTCATTTGTGGTAAAGCTTTTTAAAACAATCAATATTCTGGTAACAGTGTATTGGAGCTTAAACATTGGAGGGGAGAGCGAGAGAGCCAGGGTGGGGAGAGTGATGGAAGGGAGAGAGGGGAGGCGAGAGCCTGGGATAGGAGAATGGGAGGCCTGAGGAAGGGAGGCAGTGAGTGAAGAAGACCAGACCTGACTTCGCTTCTCTGCCAATTCTGCAGTCAACGAAAGTAAGAGTCGTTCAGTGGTCAGTAACTACAGACCAGTGTCACTACTGACAATTATTAGCAAATTTCTCTAGACAATAATCTCACAAGAAATGACAGCATTCTTTGATTCACATTGTTTACATTTGACTCCCAGCGGCCAGCATATTGGGCAGCGTCACTCATCCTGTGAGTGGACGCACCACCATAGTGACAGTATTGGGCAGCGTCACTCATCCTGTGAGTGGACACACCGCCATAGTGACAGTATTGGGCAGCGCCACTCATCCTGTGAGTGGACACACCGCCATAGTGACAGTATTGGGCAGCGTCACTCATCTGTGAGTGGACACACCGCCATAGTGACAGTATTGGGCAGCGTCACTCATCCTGTGAGTGGACACACCGCCATAGTGACAGTATTGGGCAGCGTCACTCATCCTGTGAGTGGACACACCGCCATAGTGACAGTATTGGGCAGCGTCACTCATCCTGTGAGTGGACACACCGCCATAGTGACAGTATTGGGCAGCGTCACTCATCCTGTGAGTGAACACACCACCATAGTGACAGTATTGGGCAGCGTCACTCATCCTGTGAGTGAACACACCGCCATAGTGACAGTATTGGGCAGCGTCACTCATCCTGTGAGTGGACACACCGCCATAGTGACAGTATTGGGCAGCGTCACTCATCCCGTGAGTGGACACACCGCCATAGTGACAGTATTGGGCAGCGTCACTCATCCCGTGAGTGAACATAGCAACATGTACAACACTCCCCAACAGGAAGAAACCCCGCTGGGTTGTTCATCCTGTCATTTGTACCCAGAAGCCGCTAAGATGGTCTCAAGGGAACTAACTTAATTGTTTGTTGTTCATCAAACAAGTGAACTAACATTTACTTGATTATCATCGGTTATTGCATAGTTGATAATATGATTTTAGGAAAGGTCTAACCCGTTGCTATCTTGCTAATCCAGTGCACTGACTCGACCTCTTCTGGCTGGACTGGTCACGCCAAAGCCTTCATACCGGGAAAATAATGCGAACTTACCGTTACATACAAGGACAACCTTCTCTGTTTTCATCACCCGGCCCAAACCACAACACAAGACGCTCAGCTATCAACAGCCTCTTGCTTGTATCATCTCAAGATCATCGCTCCATCAGCCATCATTCATTCCTAGGCTGAATCGCTTTTGCAACACATTCGTTCGACGTGTAGATAGTGTGCAATCCACCCAATGACCATATGATGCTCTGGCACACAGTTAGCTCAAGCTTCGTCCAGTCACATGCTTGTAACTTATCATTAAATNCCACAGCCAGGAGGCGCCTCGACCCTATTGTCGAGGTTAATAAAGCACAATATTAAGATACAGGGGACCACCTGCTTGCTACACTCACCTCCAGCCAATCCCCTTAATCCCTTAGTACCTTAATCCCTCCTCGTGGAAACTACCTCCTGCCCTCGTTACCTGCTGCCAACTACTCTTCACTCGCGGGTAACTACCTCCTCCCTTATCACCGACAGCAAACTACCTTCTCCTTCATCAACAACGGCAAACTATTCATTACTCACGGCAAAACAATCCCTCCCTTCCCCCCATCAACAACTTCCCTTACACCCCACGACCTACACTCCCCCCCCCCCACCTTTCCTCCCTCATCCACGACCTCTTTCCCCTCCTCCCCCCTCCTCACCTGAGCCCCCCACCCCACCCCCCCAACAGGTGACCGGTAATTAGTCGTCGGCAACACCTGAGGCTTACAGTGTCCATGTCTCGTACACGTAAATATTTGCTGGGACCTCTGGTGACTTCTTGAGTGTTTCACGTATCCTTATGTCCTCAAAGACGTACGGTGACGCACGGTGACGCACGGCATGTCACGCGACCGTGTCTTCACCCGCGTCCAATGTGATTTACCGGGCGTGTGGCGCCCCAGCGGCTATTGCACTCTCTCCCACAGCACCGGGCGTCCTTTCAATCAGCGCTGTGTGTGTGTGTGTGTGTGTGTGTGTGTGTGTGTGTGTGTGTGTGTGTGTGTGTGTGTGTGTGTGTGTGTGTGTGTGTGTGTGTGTGTGTGTCCGCCCTCAATCAAAAGTTGAGCGTCGGTCGATCCTTTGCTGCGTAAAAAGTCTCGCGTAAGATCAAAGGAAACAGTCAACCGTCCTTACCGCTGGGGCCTTCCTCTCGCTACTGGTATGGTGGTGTGGTGGTGGTGGTCGTCGTCGTCGTGGTGGTCCTAGTGGTGGTGGTCGTGGTGGTGGTGGTGGTGGTCGTGGTGGTGGTGGTGGTGGTGGTGGTCGTGGTGGTCGTGGTGATCGTGGTGGTGGTGGTGGTCCTAGTGGTGGTCGAGGTGGTGGTGGTGGTCGTGGTAATATTGGTGGTGGAAACTAGATTTTTATTATTTTATAAATTTTAATAAACAACAATTCAAATTTTAATATCTCCTCAGGGCAGTGGTTACCAGATTTGGTGAGTGGTTATGTAACAAGGATGTTATTACCTAATGCATACATCTCTCCCCAGGACCCCTGACTTGACGCCATAAGAGCAGCTACAGTAATCATTCTCGCTTACGGGCTCACCATAGCCCGTGCTACATGGACACTTCGTTCTGAGTAGCTAAATCTAAAACAACAACAACATCATTCTCGCAAGTTACAGTCCCGCTCCTGTGCCAGGTAAGTCCACTACGGGCTCACCATAGCCCGTGCTACTTGGAACTTTTTGTTCCTAGTAACTGAATCTTAAACAACAACATTTTCGCTCACTGCTGAGGAGGATCCCGGGTTGGGATAGTCTATATTATATATAGTCTATATATATAGTCTATATTTCCTCGTGTTTTCACAATAGCGGGTTATTGTTTTCATTAATTAGTACGTCCCTCCTACACTGTTTTTCTTCCCCCCTGGGAGCTTCCTATCCCTGGGTTCTTCCTACCCCTGGGTTCTTCCTGCCCCTGGGTTCTTCCTTCCATCCTAGGGGTGATGTTATCTCAGGGTGCATCTCCCCTTCACTTGGATGCTTCCTCACCCTAATTCACCCCCTACCGTGAGGCTTCTCCTACGACACAATCTGGGAAAACCTGTAAACTTCCTTAAAACTTTCTTTAAACCCCGAGTGTTGATATATGATATCTTGAGATGATTTCGGGGCTTAGCGTCCCCGCGGCCCGATCCTCGACCGGAGGTAAGTTACCTCAGGGGCAGACTATGGCAGGTATTACGGGTTCCTCTTTTGTCATGAAAGGCATTTCCCCTTCCGCCTTCACCTCTCCTTACACGGACCGTAGTGAAGCGGTATTATATAGACGGATTGTGGTGTTGCAAAACACTTACGGGCTCACCATAGCCCGTGCTACATGGACACTTCGTTCTGAGTAGCTAAATCTAAAACAACAACGTTGGAAACAGATTTCATAGACGGATTGTGGTATTGGAAGCAGATTCCATAGACGGATTGTGGTGTTGGAAGCAGATTCCATAGACGGATTGTGGTATTGGAAGCAGATTCCATAGACGGATTGTGGTGTTGGAAGCAGATTCCATAGACGGATTGTGGTATTGGAAGCAGATTCCATAGACGGATTGTGGTATTGGAAGCAGATTCCATAGACGGACTGTGGTGTTGGAAGCAGATTCCATAGACGGATTGTGGTATTGGAAGCAGATTCCATAGACGGATTGTGGTGTTGGAAGCAGATTCCATAGACGGATTGTGGTGTTGGAAGCAGATTCCATAGACGGATTGTGGTGTTGGAAGCAGATTCCATAGACGGATTGTGGTATTGGAAGCAGATTCCATAGACGGATTGTGGTGTTGGAAGCAGATTCCATAGACGGATTGTGGTGTTGGAAGCAGATTCCATAGACGGATTGTGGTATTGGAAGCAGATTCCATAGACGGATTGTGGTGTTGGAAGCAGATTCCATAGACGGATTGTGGTGTTGGAAGCAGATTCCATAGACGGATTGTAGAATGATGGAGTCGGACCATATCAGAGGATCCAAGACTATTCTACCCTGTGTTTGCACGGTCCTATTGAAGTCTAATCTTCTCTGTAGCACTCGTTCACCCAGGGCGCCTGGTCAGAGACCGGGCCGCGGGGACGTGGATCCTCGGTACCATCTCAAGGTAAACTCTTCGCCTGGCCAGCAGAAAATAACATGATTTTCAACATCAATAAGTTCCAGAACCACATGAAGAATATTAAGAACATAAAAGAGATACAGGATTCAAGACACAATCAGATCCCACCATAAGTGGGTGACATCACCTGACATCGATGTCAGGTGATGTTCAGAGCTTAACAAAGCACACGTAACATCAGCCAGGGGGGGGGGATGATAGGTTTGGATTATGAGAACCTTCAGATCGTGGGATCCCACTATAATGCTCCTAATTGTCAAATCACCTGTGCTTTTCCGCCTGAGTACTCCTCTATGTGTGTGTTGGTGGTTTCGGGGATCAACGTCCTAGCGGCTCGGTCTCTGAGACCGTCTCCAAGTAATCAAAATGTATTCTCAATAAGGAGACGAGAGAGATATCATAAAACACACACATGGAAGATATTGGAAGATCAAGTAACAAAAATATATGCACCATAAAATAACCAACATGGAACCAAAGGGAGATCATCAGGCACAATACTCGTATGAAATTCCACCCAGATGAGCCACAGAGACGTTAGAAAGAATTTTTTAGTGTCAAGAGTAATTAATAAATGGAATGCATTAGGAAGTGATGTGGTGGAGGCTGACTCCATACACAGTTTCAAATATAGGTATGATAAAGCCCAGTAGGCTCAGGAATCTGTACACCAGTTGATTGACGGTTGAGAGGCGGGACCAAAGAGCCAAAGCTCAATCCCCGCAAGCACAAGTAGGTGAGTACACAGGTTGTGGGTTAAGGAGCAGGTTGTGGAAGCAAACTTTTCGTAATTTTAACACTATCGGTCACTTTGGACCTGACTCGCGTCCATTATTTTTTCTCTTGAATTAGGTATGATTCTAGGTATGAACTAGGTATGATAGGGAAATAGAACCGGAGTCATTACTGTAAACAACCGATGGCTCTAAAGGCGGGATCCAAGAGTCAATGTTCGATCCTGCAGGCATAAATAGGTGAGTACCCATGTGTCAGTGTCAATGGTACCCATGTTTCAGAGACAGTATTCTCTCAACCAGTATACTTCAAGCGATGCCTCTCCTACAGTATTTGATAGCACCACGCTCTACTTTTCCAATGGGTCATCACGTCGATGCCATTCACTTGTGAAGCTCATTCGAATTGCAACAATATCACCAGCCATGTAGAATGTCATAAAATGTTACCTGCTTCTGCTTCCCTTCCTGGAGGACCCTAATATCCTCCAGTTTCCGGACCTCAATATCCTTACGCTTCCCTCCCATGGAGGACCCTAATATTCTTGCAACTATGACAAAATTCGTCACTCGTTTCATAATAACAGAGGCCTTTACCAGTTACATTTTCCAAGTTCTTGACCGTAACTCTCTCTCTCTCTCTCTCTCTCTCAGAAAAAAATATTTCGACTTCGACGTCAAGCCAAGAGGCACTTCATCTATCTCCAGTTCTCCGGTTCATGCCCTGAAAAGTGCTTCAGGCTCCCTGCAGTTAAATCCAAGTGAACCTTAGAGCTCGTCCATCTACCCATTCCTAGCAACCCACCCAACTAGCAGCCTACCTACCTAGCAGCCTACCTAGCAACCCAGCCACCTAGCATCACACCCACCCTCCTGCCTCAAAAAATCCATTAATCTAATCAGGAAACTTCCATTACGTGGTCGACAAGCAATATTGCATCACCAATACCCAGTCATTTGTTTCCTTCACTTTCTCTTCCTGCCAAGACCTGCTACCTCAAACCTTCCCCCTCACTCATTCCCTCTCCCTTACTGCTTTCCTCCCTCACTCATTCCGTCCCTCACAAATCCAGGTTCTCTCACGGTTCTTCCTTAGTCATACTTCACCTTTCCCCTCTTATCTCTCCCTCTAACACACATCTCTTAGGTCTTTCTCATCTCCCAGTTCTCACTCATCTCTCCCTCATCTCTGTCCCTGATACCATGCCCTCATATCTCAGCCCCTACCAAGTGATCACTTGTCGTGAGTCAAGAGACCTCTTATTTGCTTACTTAATGGCCTGAGCAGTTAAACTATTGGTGACGCAGCAAGCACATCATATTTAGACTCTTTGCAGGTAACTATTAAATTCCCTCTTGATCATAAATAGTTTTTTCTTAAAGGTTTTTTAATCCTTTATGTCATATATAGCTATCTCATGATGTAATTATTTCACTCTTTTAAGTCTACACTGGCGCAATGGTGCACATTTCGCCTCGTGATCTCTGTCATTATTTTGTTCCAGTGTAAGGGTTCGAGTCTCCGTGCTCCAGTGTTCCACAGGAGGACATGCAGTGGTGACCTGGTAACACCTGGGTGTGAAGAGGTGGGGGGAGGGGGAGAAATCACTCCCAGGACAGGTAATTAGTGTACATGTGTGATAATACTCTTTGTTAAACTCAGTACAAGCTTTTTGGCTGATTTTTGGACTTCAAATTCCCCACTGTAAGTATTTTTATATAAAAATTTCATGGTACTTTAGTAGCATCAAAGTATGTATATATATATATATATATATATATATATATATATATATATATATATATATATATATACACTAATCATATTTATTTCCTAGACATTGCTTTCATAATGTATATTTTTGCCGACTACTTCAAATTAATTACCTGAAATATCCACAATCATCAGAAATACACTCTCACGTCTCATATTTATTCAAAGTATTTACATATTTATAAGTGTCATACATTTAACAGCAAAGATAGAATTACTAGTTAACACCACACAAACTGCTCTCGTCGACCAATGAGAAGGCAGGGCAAGATTACCCCTGTCACCTTAACAAGGAAACCACCTGGTCTCTCTTGTACACCTGCATGGGGGTACAGGAATATACAGCTGAAATGAATACATGGAATGAATTCATTTTTTTTTCACTGCCTCCGAGGATCTCGGAGCGTCGTTTAGCAAAACGTGTCCTTTAGCGGCAAGCATCACGAGTATTAAACGTGTAAATTAACGTTGAATAACTAATTTGTTAATGTCCCAAGTGAAGACATATGTAGCGCAGTTACCCAAATCGTCCGCTGAAAAAAAATGAAAGGTTCGGTCCTCGCTGTAGAACAGAAGCATTTGAGTAAACGCTTCTTCTGATGCCACTGCTCACCTAGCAGTAAATAGGTACTTTGGACCTAGAGAGCTGTTGTGGGTTGCATCCTGGGGAAGGTCAGTATTAGTGGCAGGACCTTATTAACGCTGATAGGCTTTCTAATCCCCAATTAAGAGGATCCTTAATATATAAAAAAATTATCTTTAATTACAAAATATTCGAACATGATTACTGTCAGGTTTTTCAAGTTTCCTTTTGCTCTACGGTATAATTTTCTGCATTTTGCATTCGATTCCAATTTCAATTTCCTAGTTTTTCAATGGGAAGCAGTCGCGTTGTGTTCTCAGTGACTATGACGGTTCCTGTGTGTCGTGAAGATCTGTGTCTTCCATGGATGATGTTTGTGAAGATCTGTGTCTTCTTGGGGAGCAGTTCTCTCGAAGATCTATATTCTCTATGGATGCTGCTCTCATTTCAGGCCTTCACACTGTATCCTCGTAGCTGAGACGTCCTCACTACTTCCTCACACTCCCTCTTGCGTGAGTGAAGCTTACTAAAAGTCTGCCAACCCCCTCTTTTCCTCCCTCACTTCCCTCCCTCATTCCCTCACTTCCTTCCTTCCTCCTTCCCTCACTTCCTCCCTCCCTCATTACCTCCCTACTCCTCCCCACCGTCCCTCTCCCCCAGCACCCCTCACCCAACCCCCTCTCTCCCTACCCCGACACCCTCACCATTCCATCACTGTACCCACAAACCAACAGCATCTTTTCCTCCCTCACACGCCTCAGATCACGTCTGTTCAACATGCCATCGTCTCGTGCACTGAGAAAACCTTTGAGATGCTCCCGACCCTCCGCCACCTCCCTTCCCCTTCCACAGTGGGGGTGATGGCCTCTCTAAGTCTGGGCTTCCGTTGTGCTTGTGCTCTGGAGTGGGAGAGGAAGAGAGGGAGGGAGAAGGAGAAGGAAGATAAAGAGAGGGAGAAGGGATACAGCAGCAACAATAGCAGTTGCAGAACAAGCAACGATAGCAGATGAAGTAGCAGTAACAACAGGACAGATAACAGTAAGAGCAGCAACTGCTCCGGCAGGTAATGAAGGATTGTGTTGTTAAAGATTCGCTACCTGGAACAAGAAGTTCCAAGTAGCAAGGCTATGGTGAGCCCGTAGTGGATGTTTTTTTAATGAAGGAATAAAACTACGGTGTGACGGGGCATCAGAGGCGCTCAAAGCCTGGAGATTTGTGAATATTCAGTGTGTTCACCTGGCAGCTTGTGAGCGGGCACCCGCACTGGCGAGGTACCGCACAGGTGAGGTCCCGCACAGGTGAGGTACCGCATCTAGAGTACTTAGCATGACGACCCAGACTCCTGACCCTTGACGACCCAGACACCTGGCCCTTGACGACCCTAACTCCTGGCCCTTGACGACCCAGACTCCTGGCCCTTGACGACCAGACTCCTGGCCCTTGACGACCCCAACTCCTGGCCCTGACGACCAGACTCCTGGCCCTTGACGACCCAGACTCCTGGCCCTTGACGACCCAGACTCCTGGCCCTTGACGACCCAGACTCCTGGCCCTTGACGACCCAGACTCCTGGCCCTTGACGACCCAGACTCCTGGCCCTTGACGACCCAGACTCCTGGCCCTTGACGACCCAGACTCCTGGCCTTGACGACCCAGACTCCTGGCCCTTGACGACCCAGACTCCTGGCCCTTGACGACCCAGACTCCTGGCCCTTGACGACCCAGACTCCTGACCCTTGACGACCCAGACTCCTGCCCTTGACGACCCAGACTCCTGGACCTTGACGACCCAGACTCCTGGCCCCTAACAACTCCAACGCCAAATTTCCTGTGAATTCCTGCAATCTCCCGACTTTCAATATTCCCTTTGTGAAAAAAATTCTAAAATGATTTCATTCCTTCATTCTCTTGGCCGGGATTCTTTTATGCTTGCAATCTATGGTCATTTAATTCTTTTTAAGACTGATATATTTTCTCATGGATTCTGCTCCTGATGGGCTTTTTTGTGTCTTTTTAACACCTGTTTTGTAGCACTACGTCACTCTTACTTACTAACTCTATATATATATATATATTATATATATATATATATATATATACTATACATACATTCATTCCCTGGAGTCTGTGTTATCTCATTCATTATGTTGGATAAATATATTTTTCATACAAATTACAACCTTTCGTTCCTCTCTATTCTCGGGCACTCCCTCCCTCCCTCTTCTCTCTCCTCCTCTCTCTCTCTCCTTCCCTCCGACTCCTTCCTCCATCTCTACTTCCCTCTCTCTTCATCCCTACCTCAACCACCTTCAATAAATCGAGCCAACACACTCCCTACATCATCTTATACAATTTCCCGCTGACAATGTGTTTATATTTTTCACCCTCACATTCTCCTACCCCTTTCCTTGCCTCCCCCTCCTCCCCAACACTCTTCCCTAGCCCCTCTCTCCCCCACACCTCTCCCCTAGCCCCCCTCTCCACACTTTAGGGAGCATGGCGGATATGGTGAGACTGCAGGGATTGTGATGTGAGGACAATACGTTGGGTATATGGTCTACGGTATTAACCTTCACCCTTGTGGTGACCAAGGTTGCCGATGGTGTCCGCTAGAACAGAGCGGTCATTATTCCCTCCAGCCTATCCCCTGAGAGGTCTCACGCCAGGTAGCCTGGTGGATATCGCGCAGGACTTGTAATTCTGTGGCGCGGTTTCTATTCCCGCACCCGGCAGAAACAAATGGGCAAAGTTTCTTTCACCCTGAA
>WNGS01163519.1:13438723-13470822 GCA_020271785.1 Procambarus virginalis
TATCTAATTAATATTTACATTATTTTGTGTTGTTTTTATATTTATATATATTATATTTATATCTTTAGATCTGAGTCCCTCGACATTATAAAATATAATAATGGCTTCACTTTTGTTCCGGTAATTTCCTTTCATTCTCTTTGTTTGCCTATCATTAACTCTCCTCTTGGCAATTGTTTGCTGGGATACGGTTTAATTATCTATCCCCTCCCGACTCTCAACAAACTACGCCGGTCCCCCAGACCTCCCCTCGTCCACCAACGGGACGTTCAGCCAACCCTCTATCCCCCTCACCTCGTCCCATGAGACAGGGACGGGGAGTGAGGGGGGTGTATCATCTTGAGGGAGGAGAGGGAGAGAGAAGAAGGGAGAGGAGGGGGATAGGGAGAGAGGGAGAGGAAGGGAGAGGAGGGGATAGGGAGAGAGAGCAACATTTCGTGCCAAGAAAACACTGGAGAAGGTTGGCCCACGACGCCGCTCATCAGGGACTCTGCTATATGAGCCAAGTTACGCACCCTCCAGCTTTTTATGGCCACGCTGGCATTATTACTCCTGCCCCCCCCCTGGCACTCTGGGTATAGGGTAGAGGGATGTGGCACTGGGTCTTAGGTGGGATGAATAAGTGCTCTGGCACTGTGGCGCTGGATGCAGTGGATATCCATATCCAGTGCATCCAGCAAGGGTGCATGCTAATCTTCCTCCACTGAGATGGGTTGGTTGTCCATCACCCGGTACTCTGACATTTGCTGGTCGGCGTTCAACCGTGCAAGTGGTTGGGCACCATTCCTTTCCCCCGTCCTGTCCCGAGTCCTTGTCCTCATTCCAAGCGGTATATATAGTCACAATGTATTAGTGATATCTCCCGATATCACTAATATTTCACCTTTACCTTCCAATAATACCTGGATGGTTACAGGTAGCCTTAAAACGTGTGTACTCATCTAGTTGTGCTCACCTTGGTTGAGCTCTGGTTCTTTGGTCCCGCCTCGTTACTGTCAATCAACTGAAGTACAGGTTCCTGAGCCTATTTGGCTCTATCATATCTACATTTGAAACTGTGTATGGAGTCAGCCTCCACCACATCATTACTTAATGCATTCCATTTGTTAACTACTCTGACACTGAAAAAATCTTTCTGATGTCTCTGTGGCTTGTTTGGGTACTAAGTTTCCACCTGTGTCCCCTTGTTCGTGTCCCGTCCGTGCTAAAGAGTTTGTCTTTGTCCACCCTATCAATTCCCCTGAGAATTTTGTAGGTGGTTATCATATCTCCCCTTACTCTTCTGTTTTCCAGGGACGTGAGGTTCAGTTCCTTCAGCCTTGCCTCGTAGCTCATACCTCTCAGTTCCGGGACGAGTCTGGTGGCATACCTCTGAATCTTCTCTAACTTTGTCTTGTGTTTAACTAGGTACCAGCAACCAGGAGGCCTGGTCGATGACCGGGCCGCGGGGACGATAAGCCCCGAAGCACCTCAAGGTATCCTCAAGGTATGGACTCCAGGCTGGAGCTGCATATTCCAGGATTGAAGTGTTGTGCTACGATTGAAGTTGTGCGCTAAGCATTAGGTTCACCGACCAACAAGGATTCGTTTTTCCATTCGAGTAATATATGAGAGTTAAGTTAGTTATGTGGCACATGTAGACATGATGATGTTAGAGTGTACGGTTATCAATAATAACTCTTAGAGCCGTTCTCCATTCCCTTCCACTCTCTTTGCGGTGTTTGTCTGTTCTCATCTGTGATTCGTTACTGTCAGTAAAGAACGCATTAAAAGGTCCACCTCCCTCGTAGCTCAGACTGGGCTCAGAAACAGGCTGCTGCATATCTTGGAAACTTTTTCGAGGTTCGTCCGGTGTTTTCTCAAGTCAGGGGACCTATTCCTATGGCTGCATATTCAAGAATGGGGCTTACACAGGTAAGACCTACCATATATATTACCCGCAGTCTTTCTTTCTCCGCCCTTGAGCCACACTCACACTGGGGTCTTAGTGAGGCTTCCTCACCAAATACTCCACCAGCCCTATGTAGAGCGCCTCATAATGCGGGGGGCTTTCTTCACCCGGATTTATGGAGTGTGTGTCGGGGATGTATACTGCCTGCTAACTCCAGGTTGCGTTCTGGCTCACTCTCTTCATCTTTATTTCAAGAATTTACTGCACACATGTTTACCTTTCACACAGATGGCATTCCGTTTTCTTCTATTTGGAAAGGAAAAGAAAGTTAAGGGGGTGAAAGCGCCAAGCCAGTATGACTGTACATCACTTAGAAGGGGTACGAGAACAAGGCGCTGGGGCGCGGGAATGGGTGAAGAAACAGTGCCCAACCACTCTGACCGCTTCGTATACCACCTTCCCGTGGTGCTGGCAGAGGAGATGAAAGTTTGTGTGCTGGGACTGCGGCTAGTAAAGCTCCTCTTCGACTATCCTGGTTATCTTGAGATGATTTCGGGGCTTTAGTGTCCCCGCGGCCCGGTCCTCAGCCAGGCCTTCACCCCCAAGCCCCTGCTCTCCCATCCACCCACTATGCACCCTTTCCATATTTTTTCATTTCCATTTCTTCCCACCTTTATTTTCCCACTTTCTCTCCCCCCCCCCTTCCATCCCATTCCCGGGCACCCCCACTCTTTCCTTTCCACTCTCCCTCTTCCTGTCACATTTCCCGTTTACCTTGGATCACCTACCTTTGCCCTCCCCTTACCCTACACCCTGTCATTATCCTCCATTCCTTCCCTGTTACCTCGCGGCTCTGGAACAACTGTGTGCGGAGAATTATAGACATAATTAGAGACACTTCACGTCTGTTTGATTTTAGTGTTTAGATCCACAGTCCGTAGGCGCGGGGGGCGGGCGCGGGGGGCGGTTAAGAAGGAGAGAAAATAGGAATATAGGGAGAGGGGCCGCGGAGGAGAGTGAGAGGAGGGAGCCAGAGGAAGGAAGGTTGTGAGAGAGAGAGAGGGAAGGACTGAAGAAGTGAGGGAGAGGGGGGGAGGAGAATCACTCAGTGGAATCGTAAACAAAATCATTGTATCGATAGAGACGGGGAGGCAGGAGAGGTTAGAGATGAGGGAGGTAAGTAGAGATGAATGGAGGGAGGGAGGGATGGAATGAACGGAAGGATAAGAGGGCAGAAAATGATATATTTATCTTTCCTATCAGACGACTCGATGCTAGGAGGATCACTTCAATGCCATGCCACTGGCACAGCTGCGGGCCCAAGAGCTGAGATCTACTAGAGGATAATCAAGGCCCTCAATACATAACTTTAAAATATAAGGTAGACTAATACACTCCCAAACAGACATACATGTGTGTGTGTGTGTGTGTGTGTGTGTGTGTGTGTGTGTGTGTGTGTGTGTGTGTGTGTGTGTGTGTGTGTGTGTGTGTGAGTGTGTGTGAAAAAACAAAAACAATTAATTAGTAGTCAGTAACAGTTGATTGATTGACAGTCGAGAGGCAGGCAGAAAGAGCGGAGCTCAACCCCCGCAAGCACAACTAGGTGAATACAACTAGGTGAATACACACACACACACACACACACACACACACACACACACACACACACACACACACACACACACACACGAGCCACAGGGACGTAAGAAGGAACTTTTTCAGTGTCAGAGTAGTTAACAGATGGAATGCATTAGGCAGTGATGTGGTGGAGGCTGACTCCATACACAGTTTTAAATGTAGATATGATATGAGCCAGTAGGCTCAGGAACCTGTACACCAATTGATTGACAGTTGAGAGGCGGGACCAAAGAGCCAAAGCTCAACCCCCGCAAGCACAATTAGGTGAGTACACCCACCCACACACGTTGAAATACATGATTGTAAATACCTTTACAATCATTTACCAGCTACCTGCTAAGAGAGAACAAGCTTAACTAACACTATCCCCCGTGCCAGCAAGGCGGACAGCCCGCCTGCTGTCAAAACTTACATTATATTCTATATTTCACATTCATCCACCATCAAATGGTCTGTTTTTATTTAATTGTGCCTATAAGTATCTTGCATGCTGTGAGCATGTCCTCTGTCTTCATATACGAACGCGCGCGTGTAGTAGTAGTCTTTTGTTTATGCCGATAAGCTCTCTCTTCAACTGTTGCTTCCCATCATTCTCACTACGGGTCGTCTAGCAAATAATTACCTCCATACATATCTGCTAGTATATCCGCTTTTGAAATTGTTGTATATAGCACTGTCTACCTCTTCGGCAACTCCATTCTGTTTCTCAATTACCCTTGTGGGAATCCAGGTTTGAGACCGGGGCGCGGGGCCATTGATCCCGGAAGGGACACAAGGTAGATAGGCTAATGATTTTCTTGCATGTCTCTGACTCGTCTGTTTCTCGCGTCCAATCGTGTCCTCTTGTTCTCTCATTATTGTCACTTTTATCTTTTCTATCACACAAGTTTCAATCTCTCTCTCTCCCTCTCCTCTTCTCCTTTCCTAGGGACGTTAGGTCTCGTTCTTTCAACCTTCCCGTATGTATGCTTCTCTCACATAGTTCTGGGAGCCGCCTTGTTGCAAACTTCTGAAGTTTTCAAGTTCGGTTTTGAGTTTCTTGAAGCAAGATCTCCAGGCCAGGGCGGTGTGCTCCAGGGCTGGTCTAACCCATGGAAAGCGTTCTGAATGGCTCTTTAATGAAGTTCCTGTAAATATCCTGATTCATCATGAGCATATATTCACTTCTTTTGTATTCACTTATGCCTGCAAGATCATGCTATTAGTTCTTGGACCCATTTGATCTAGCATAGCTTATATATATATATATATATATATATATATATATATATATATATATATATTATATATATATATATATATATATATATGCAATTGACGATCACTAAACACTGATCATTTGTATGCGGAAAAACCACAAAGAATTGGAGAAGAGAGATGAACGTTTCGGCTTGTTAAGGCCGTTGTCAACATCAGACTGATGTTGACAACGGCCTTAACAAGCCGAAACGTTCATTTCTCTTCTCCAATTCTTTGTGGTTTTCCGCATATTATATATATATATATATAATATATATATATATATATATATATATATATATATATATATATATATATATATATATATTAGTACATACTCCTGAATAATACATCGCATTTTGACGTATAATTTCCCTGCGGTCAAAAAACCGATATACTAAAAATGGAGCTGCTCAAGAAGTTGACGTGATGTCCCGTTTTCTGTCAGTGCGGCCTCGGATAGATTAGGCTTGGGCAACTTAGTACAACAGTTCTAAAAAGAAACTTAAAAAAAAAAAAACCTTTTAACAAACTGTTAAAAGCCTTTGTCTTGTAACAGTTAAGTGGGAAGGAATATGCCTGGATGAAGGGGTATGAGACTTATTAGGGCCACTGTCATGACTCATTGTTGTGTCGGCGAGAGAAGATTGTTTAAATAAATTACAAGACGCCGGTACATCTTCCACTTGCCTGTGTCAGGTCCACCCACGCAGCTGGTAGAGGGAGAGCTGGGAGACTGTACACCACAGCCAGGAGGCGCCTCGACCCTATTGTCGAGGTTAATAAAGCACAATATTAAGATACAGGGGACCACCTGCTTGCTACACTCACCTCCAGCCAATCCCCTTAATCCCTGCTCGCGGAAACTACCTCCTGCCTCCTTACCTGCTGCCAACTACTCTTCACTCGCGGGTAACTACCTCCTCCCTTATCACCGACAGCAAACTACCTTCTCCTTCATCAACAACGGCAAACTATCCATTACTCACGGCAAAACAATCCCTCCCTTCCCCCATCAACAACTTCCCTTACACCCCACGACCTACACTCCCCCCCCCCCACCTTCCCCCTCATCCACGACCTCTTCCCCTCCTCCCCCCTCCTCACCTGAGCCCCCATCCCCCCCCCCCACAACAGGTGACCGGTAATTAGTCGTCGGCAACACCTGAGGCTTACAGTGTCCATGTCTCGTACACGTAAATATTTGCTGGGACCTCTGGTGACTTCTTGAGTGTTTCACGTATCCTTACGTCCTCAAAGACGTACGGTGACGCACGGTGACGCACGGCATGTCACGCGACCGTGTCTTCACCCGCGTCCAATGTGATTTACCGGGCGTGTGGCGCCCCCAGCGGCTATTGCACTCTCTCCCACAGTACCGGGCGTCCTTTCAATCAGCGCTATGTGTGTGTGTGTGTGTGTGTGTGTGTGTGTGTGTGTGTGTGTGTGTGTGTGTGTGTGTGTGTGTGTGTGTGTGTGTCCGCCCTCAATCAAAAGTTGAGCGTCGGTCGATCCTTTGCTGCGTAAAAAGTCTCGCGTAAGATCAAAGGAAACAGTCACCGTCCTTACCGCTGGGGCCTTCCTCTCGCTACTGGTATGGTGGTGGTGGTGGTGGTGGTGGTGGTGGTCCTGGTGGTGGTGGTGGTGGTGGTGGTGGTCGTGGTGGTCGTGGTGATCGTGGTGGTGGTGGTGGTCCTAGTGGTGGTCGAGGTGGTGGTGGTCGAGGTGGTGGTCGTGGTAATATTGGTGGTGGAAACTAGATTTTTATTATTTTATAAATTTTAATAAACAATTCAAATTTTAATATCTCCTCAGGGCAGTGGTTACCAGATTTGGTGAGTGGTTATGTAACAAGGATGTTATTACCTAATGCATACATCTCTCCCCAGGACCCCTGACTTGACGCCATAAGAGCAGCTACAGTAATCATTCTCGCTTACGGGCTCACCATAGCCCGTGCTACATGGACACTTCGTTCTGAGTAGCTAAATCTAAAACAANGAAATGTAACAAGGACAAAGTCGTAAAGTGCATATCAGATAACTATAATTAATAATTATCAATGAAGGCACCAAATAAATCCCATTACCTTTCCTGTGATTGTAGTTGTATTTTGTGTATTTAATTGATACAACTGTATTGTTGGGTTTGTTTGTTATTAGATTTTTTTTACGAAAATGTTTTGACCTAATGTTTTGGGGCACTTTAACCAATGTTTTGGCGTAGCAATAATTGTATATTGATTATTAGTTCAATGTAGATATATAGGTGTGATATATCAATATTGTGATATATTGATATATTGTGATATACTGCTAGCCGATGACACCTGTGATATATATTGTTATGATATGTACTAATGATATAGTGAGCGTCGAGTTCTCACTTGCCAGTGAACAGTAAGGGAGCAAACAAGACACATGGAAGGAAACAGGTCCTGTGTAAAGGAAGAGACACGACTGCGGCGAAGTGTACACAAAGACCAGACAAAGCTAAATAATAATAATAGACGCTGACAAACGCTCCATTATTCTCTAGAAGGTGTATGTTGGTTACGGTGCTGGAGTATTGGTGTGGAGAAGCAACAGCGGCGTGCGAGGCGTTTCTCACAAGTCGAGCCTGGCCTCAGGCCGGCTTGGGGAGTAGAAGAACTCCCAGAACCCCATCAACCAGGTATCAACCAGGAGGCGCTGCTGAGACTCACCGAGACTCAGTGAGACTCACTGAACAGTCTTGTCTAGGAAAATTAGTCCACGGTCCAGTGTCTGGAACACTGAGCGTTAATAAGGTTGTGCCTCCCAGCACTCACTCCCACACCAGCGCTAATTAGTGTGTTAAATGATAGAATGTTGGTCGTCTACGAGGACGGGAGGAGGAGAGGAACAGTGGGTAGACTGCACAAGTTCGAGTATGGGTGACAGGAAAGTTCATACAGTCTCAATGCGGGGAAAGAGTTGTGGCTGGCAAGGCGTTGCTAGGCGGGAAGGGTCATTATTAGTCTTAACACAGGTGGATAGACGACGTGTGACTCCTATTAGCAGTCCAGCACTGAAAACAGTCATCAGGGTTAGCCATACGAGAGAACTATGGCCAGAAACCACACATCAAACAAATGTCATCAGCAACACATGCAAGGTTGTCTAACACAACAAAAGCGTTCAGAAGCCTGATTAAGGAATCGTCTAGGATCTAGTACGCCACACGTGTCACAATTATACTGGTATACATGACTAATACTGGTATACATGACTAATATTGGTATACATGACTAGTCTGGAGATCTTATCTCCTTAAACACAAAACGAAGCGAAACAAAAAAAACCTTCAGAGGTATGTCTCCAGAATAATGGGACAGCTGAAAACTATTAGTTACGTGGAAAAGCCAAAGGATTTAATTTTAGTATCCTTGAAAGAGCAAAGAAACAACGGAGACATGATCACCACATACAAATTACTCAAGGAAATAAGAGTAGAAAAGACACGGGTGGTACACGAACACGGGGTCACAGCTGGACAGTAAACAACTGATGAGCCACAAGGATATAAGAAAAATATTCCTCAGAACATTTTTCCTCACTGTGAGGAACAATGAGGAAAGTGGTGGAGGCAGACTCCATACACCGTTTCACATGTAGATTTAATGGAGCCGTATAGGCTCAAGAATCTGTAACACCAGTTGATTGACAACTGAGAGGCGGAACCAAAGAGCCAAACTTCAACCCCCGCAAGCACTACTAGGTGAGTACACACGTGTAAAAGTAGTGGAAAATTTACTGAACTAAATTATTGGTTGAGTGTAGAGGCGTACTCCATTCATAATTTAAAAAGAAGGTATCATAGAAAAAAAATAATTCAGGAGTCATTGCATTAGATAACCAACGGCTAGAAAAACGGGTCCAAGCGCTAAAGCTCGATCCTACAGATACAAAAAGGTTAAGTACAAACAGGTGAGTACACACGTCATTAAAACGTGCGAAAATTGTCGCCAAATCTAAAGCGGGTCTCAGACACCGGCGCAAATAGTGCCCTCCAGGCCCACCCTGGCCCACCCTGGCCCACCCTGGCCTCCAGGCACACCCTGGCCCACCCAGGCCCCGTGGCCTCCAGGCCCACCCTGGCCCCGTGGCCTCCAGGGTCGCGTGTTGCGATGTTTACGTACGATCAGCTGCAAGAGATACGCGTGTGTTGCTCACGGCTCTGGCTCACTGTAATTGGCAGGTGAGGCCGCCCCGCTCAGGTGAGCCCGCCTCTAACTCAATGATGCAATGTTGCAATAAAACTTGCAGCTGAAAATATTGTATTGTGTTGACAGAAACGGTGGTGTCTGTGTGTTTTGTGCCAGAGGTGTGGGTGTCGCTGTAGCGTGTTGAGGGAGGCAGGGAGAGGCAGTAAGACAAGAGGGAATGGGAAGTGTATGAGAGGAGAGACAAAACAGGAGAAAGAGGGAGAAGAGTCAACCTTAGGTATAGCACGGTTAGGCTTATACATCACCTTCATCTCCCAAGCCCACCTTTCCCATCCCATAAGACAACATTATCATAACCCTCGTAGTGAGTTCCGTGCTCTTTGATTCATTGTCTGTCTGTCTGTCTGTCTGTCTGTCTGTCTGTCTGTCTGTCTGTCTGTCTGTCTGTCTGTCTGTCCCTCTCTCTCACCTCACTCACCTCCACACACACACACCTGCACCTTTCATCAGCAGCACATGCTAGGCCTAATTTGAAAGCAATAGGAACCTGTTAGGTTCCTCTATGATCTCTCCCTCTCTCGAATTGAGAAGTTAAATGCCAGGTTAACAACAATTACCTCAAGGTACTATCTGAGGTGGTCAACAGTCCTTGGTCTGTCTTACACGGCTCTAAGACGTTAGAGGCTTTTCAAAGAGCAGTTTTAAGGAGAGGCCGATATATCGTCAGCTCTAAACCCTCTATATGGTCTCTAAACTATATTAAGACTATATATATATTTTTTCTAAATTGTGTTTATGCATTCAAGTATCTGACTTATCATCTTAGAATTATTCTCGGTGTACTTTAATTCAGCCTTAACTGTGGAAGTTTGCAAGACTTATCTATAAAGAATCTGATTCTGTAACTCTTATGTTGGATACTGTCAATCACTGTACCTGTGTTCTATTGTTGCTTCTGAACAGGTGAGAGCAGTGGTTTGTCTGCGGTGGTGCGAGTGGTGGTGGTGTTATGGTGTGTGTAAGGGGGGGGGATGTTGTATGGCAGGTATCTTGTTACTGATACGGTGGTGTGGGGGATGTTGCCATGACGACCAGCGTGTGAGAGGTGGTGATTTTGTTGTTGTTGTGGTGTGTGTGTGGGGGGGGGATGTTACCATGGCGACCAGCTCCTACTCACAAATGGGGTGGTCACTCACTCACACTTTCTCATCACTTGTGTAGCTCCCAACAACAAAGATAATGTTATTCTTAACTATATCTTCAACTTCTCTTTTTTTAAACCCTTTGCCATTTTTTTTTGTTTCACATCATCATCATCTACTACAGAATGTTGAACAATGTTCATTTTCCTGAGACTTTGCCATCAGTATCTCTCCATCCCTCTTCCCCTCATTCCCTACCTCCAAGTAGGGAATGAGGGGAATGAGGATCAAGTCGATTCAAACGGATACAGGATACGTCAAGAATTTATAATGACGGAAAACAATGAAACATTATAACTTGACGCTGCAGAAAAATGCGAACACATGCCACACAGAAGGGCTCTGGATACATGTGATTGACATTATGGCATTACACAAGAATCAAGGAAACTGGAAAAGGCCTATTAACCCCCATACGAGGCAGCTCCCATATATATATATATATATATATATATATATATATATATATATATATATATATATATATATATATATATATCCATCCAAACTCACTGCCAGGCAGTACGGTGTCTGTTTATGTAAAAACTATTAGGATTAAAAACACCGGAATGGCTGCCTTCGAGGTCACCAGGTGCTGCACTTGGGGTACCTCAGGGCTTAACACTCCCCACCACCAGGAGTAGGGGGAGAAGGTAACATTTTGGTCTCCCTCCCCTCCCCTACAACCCCCTCTATAGGAGCTTAGCGCTGACTCCCATTAGGGCAATTTGTTCCTCCTCCCGCGTCCCCCACACCTGCCTGTGAAAGGTGACCTGACCCCAGCCAGGTAAGGTCTCACAGGTCACCTGGAGAATACCCGCTGGACTCGACCCAACACGACTCAAATACGTCTATTGAAAATACACACGAAGGGCCGAGGTGACACCAAGCTATTCTCACCCCCGTTCAATACAATCGTAAACAATTGTTCAAGACAACATGTTCATATATTTGCACACACACCACAAGCAAATGACAAGGCTGAAGATTGTGCGTGATGAACATTTCTCCTGTACAGAGGACGAGATTTCTTGGGTCAGACTCCTATAGCCTGCCCATCTGTCTTATCTCACTTTATGAAGAGAAATCTGCTAACTGTAGCCACCTGGCCCAATCCTACCCCAGGACTTGACCAGGTATATTCCTGACCAGGTATTATTTACCATGTATCACTGGCCAGGTAATACTGGCAAGGTATGTTTGACCAGGCATTACTTGCCAGGTAAACTTGACCAGGATGGTTGACCAAGTATGGCTGATGCAGCTGTATGGTTACTGTGGGAGTGGGTCATCTTGAGATGATTTCGGGGCTTTAGTGTCCCCGCGGCCCGGTCCTCGACCAGGCCTCCACCCCAGGAAGCAGCCCGTAACAGCTGACTAACACGCAGGTACCTATTTTACTGCTAGGTAACAGGGGCATAGGGTGAAAGAAACTCTGCACATTGTTTCTCGCCGGCGCCTGGGATCGAACCCAGGACCACAGGATCACAAGTCCAGCGTGCTGTCCGCTCGGCCGACCGGCTCCCCTGGGTCATGATAAAAGCAGACAGAAACACTTTAGACAAGAACACACACACATAAGAACAGACAAACATGTCTGCATAAGAACACACAACCTTGCGATACACGTAGGAATACATCACTGCTACTAATGCATGTTTGGAGCCTACAACTACAAGCCTATATCTGTCCCTACAACAACTGCATCAACCACCACCTTAAGCGTCTGTAACTTCTTGGGACAAGCAGAAACAGCAGGAGCAACATCACCAATAGCAACACGAGCAGCACCACCAGCAACAGCAGCAACAGCAGCAACAGCAGCGTCACTACAGCTCTCTTACAATGTTACCCATATCCTGACACGTCCACTACGGTTCCGTGTCAGCGGCAGCGGCGGCCGGAACGACGACGGCGGCGGCGGCGACGACCACCACGACATGGCCGAGGTTCGACAGCCGCCAGAGAGGCCCCCCCCCCCGGATATATATATCATCTTGAGGGGGGGGCCCCCCGGGCCGATATCTATAAAATAATGACATGTTAAAGTCAGAGTGGTTGGGGAGGGTATCTGGAGTGGTTGGGGAGTTGTGGGCGGCGGGAGTGGCGGTGTTGGGCGCTGGGACCCATACCTCAGGCACTGTGCAATATTGTTCTCCTCCACAACAATGGTCGGACGCCGCTATCGCCCGAGTCTGTCATCATTAATGTCCAATAAGCCCAGCTATTGTACGTGCCGGGAAAGGAAGAGCAGAAAGCTCTGCAATGGTTAGTCCTTTCCCTTTTTTACCCACCAATCCGTCCCATCCCCTTTTTCCGCACCTTTCTCATCCCTTTCCCTCCAATTCCAGCCTTTCCAAGCCTCTTCTGCTGCACACCTTTTTTCTGTATTCGCAAATCGCCTGTTATTCTTTACAAGCGGGGGCAGAAGGCTACAAATTAAAACAACAGCTTTGTTGTATCGGTGCCAGGAAAGGAATTCTTGTGCCGGGAGAGGAATCCCAGTGCCAGAACAAAATCCCAGGGCCGGGAGAGGAATCCCAGTACCAGGACAAAATCCCAGTGCCGGGAGAGGAATCCCAGTGCTAGAACAAAATCCCAGTGCCGGGAGAGGAATCCCAGTGCCAGAACAAAATCCCAGTGCCGGGAGAGGAATCCCAGTGCCAGGACAAAATCCCAGTGCCGGGAGAGGAATCCCAGTGCCAGGACAAAATCCCAGTGCCGGGAGAGGAATCCCAGTGCCAGGACAAAATCCCAGGGCCGGGAGAGGAATCCCGGGGCCGGGAAAGGAATCCCGGTGCCGGGAGAGGAATCCCAGTGTTATATACATGAGGGCCAGGTCCCAAATTTACACAGTAAAATAACTTACCGGAGCGAGCGATAAGTAGGAAATTCAGAATAGACCCGGTGAAGAGCAGAGGTCCCATAGGTACAATCAGAGAACACGGTATAAACACCTGAGGCACAATCAGATAACACGGCATAAACATATGAGGCACAATCAGATAACACGGCATAAACATCTGAGGTACAATCAGAGAACACGGCATAAACATCTGAGGTACAATCAGATAACACGGCATAAACATCTGAGGTACAATCAGAGAACACGGCATAAACATCTGAGGTACAATCAGATAACACGGCATAAACATCTGAGGCACAATCAGAGAACACGGCATAAACATCAGCGATCCAGGGCTATTCAGAGCACTCCAAGCAAGCATAAGAAATATTGCCAGAACAAAGATAAACTTCTTAAAAATAAAAAAAAGAGACACTTTCATGCAAGAAAAGCCAGACCAACCAGGTTGTGGTAGATATGTGGGCCTGCGGGTCGCTTCCAGCAACAGTCTGCTGGGCCAAATTATCATAAGTCGAGCCTGGCCCTAGGCTGTGCATGGGTAGGAGGAGAACCCCCATAACCCCCACTCCAGATATGATTCAGACCAGAATAAGGAAGCCTGGATAAGGATAGGGTGACCTATCCCATGATAAGGGCTGACATGGGCCACTTCATTCCTCCCTCCCTCCCTTCCATCTACTTTTCCTTTCTCTACCCGTTCCGCCTACTTCCTCCCCTCCCTCGACGAACCCTTCCCAACAAAGTGAACAAGACACATGGAGTTAGGTTAGCAAATTGACAAAGAACCTGGTTGATACCTGGTTGATGGGGTTCTGGGAGTTGTTCTACTCCCCAAGCCCGGCCCGAGGCCAGGCTCGACTTGTGAGAGTTTGATCCACCAGGCTGTTGCTTGGAGCGGCCCGCAGAGCCACATACCCACCACAGCCCGGCTGATCCGGGACTTCTTTTAGGAAACAGTCCAAGTAAAACTAATTGCTTGGGCATCAGTGAGCTCAAGAGCACAAATTAGCAAACTGACAACTCCCCTTTATTGAGTTTTCATTTGAATTGTTTTACTATTGTGTTTGCCTCTTGTGTTTGCCTCTTGTGTTTGCCTCTTGTGTTTGCCTCTTGTGTTTGCCTCTTGTGTTTGCCTCTTGTGTTTGCCTCTTGTGTTTGCCTCTTGTGTTTGCCTCTTGTGTTTGCTCATTTTTTGTCTTCTTCCATCTGGAGTTATCCTTATACTTTCCCCAATTTTTATTTATTTATCCCGTTTTTTTTACTTATCAAATATTTAGTTTTTATTAAATTTCCCACATTTTTTTATCAATTCCTTTAGTTTTTTACTCAATTTATATTGGTTAATTGCTTGATTTTTTTTTTACTTTCCCCAATTTTGTATTAATTGCTTTATTTTTTGTATTTTCCCCCATTTATACTTATTAATTCTCTTTCGTTTTTGTATTTTTCTTCCAATTTTTATTAATTGCTCTATTTTCACCTTGCCTTTATTCCATATTTATTTGTATTGCTTCGTCATTTATCGGAATTCTTGGATGCTGAGACTCATCTTGGCGTTCACCTGTCCTCAGCCCATGCCCTCAGCCCATGACCTCAGCCCATGCCCTCAGCCCATGACCTCAGCCCATGTCCTCAGCCCATGACCTCAGCCCATGCCCTCAGCCCACGCCCTCAGCCCACGCCCTCAGCCCACGCCCTCAGCCCACGCCCTCAGCCCACGCCCTCAGCCCACGCCCTCAGCCCACGCCCTCAGCCCACGCCCTCAGCCCACGCCCTCAGCCCACGCCCTCAACCCACGCCCTCAACCCACGCCCTCAACCCATGGTCCACCCCAAGATAACACCACACATCCTATAACCGGCGTAAATAAGTCTATATATAATTAATATATCCGGCAACCAGCCGATATAATGAATCTGTTATTTACTTATGAATATTTTATTTACTTTTCTGTACTAAGTAGCATATTTATTTCTCAAATATAATTGTATTTATACATTTGGGGTTTATGTGCAGCTCGGTCTATGAAAGGTTAGGTTAGGGTGTCTTGGATAAGCTGATACAGGTGTTTACAGTTCATGCTGAAATATGTTGACCAAACCACACATCACAAGATGCAAAAACGAGGACGTTTCGGTCCGTTCTGGACCGAAATGTCGACGACGTTTCGGACCGAAATGTTGAAGTTTCCCCATCTTCTGATGTGTGGTTTGGTCATCATATTTTCAGCCACGTTGTGACTCGTCGACTTCATGTTTTGCATATTATATGGTGAACCCGCCGGCCCTTCGGTGTGGAGAGTCTCTGTACCGTAGCCTATGGCAAGTTTAAGCACGTGTATTGAGAAAATAAAACACCTTAAAAGGATAAGAGTACCTTAGGCTACTTCTACCATCCAAGTTTGCAAGTCCAAACTTTCGACACACCTTACAAAATGACCTCGTTTTCCCAAACTGTCCAACCCTTGAAAAAAGTTTTTCTCGAATATAAATTAATATCAATGCACATTATAATTTTGTTTCTAGTGCGTGGTCCTGTAGGACACGGGAGCCAGGCCCAGCTCACCAAGCACTGACTACCAATTCTCTAGAAAGGAGACGAGTGAGATACCAAATAATATACACATGAAAAATACTGGTCCAGGTCCCAAATCTGCACAGTAAAATAACAACATACTGGAGTGAACGATATGGAAGAAAATGCAAGATTGAACCAGTGAAGAGCAGAGGTGCCATAGGCACAATCAGAGAGCACTGTATAAACATCAGAGGTCCGTGGTTGTTCAACGTCCTCCCAGCGACTATAAGAAATATTGCCGGAACAACCGTGGACATCTTCAAGAGAAAACTGGACTGTTTTCTAAGAGAAGTTCCGGACCAGCCGGGCTGTGGTGGGTATATGGCCCCTGCGGGCCGCTCCAAGCAACAGCCTGGTGGACCAAGCTCTCACAAGTCGAGCCTGGCCTCGGGCCGGGCTTGGGGAGTAGAAGAACTCCCAGAACCCCATCAAGCAGGTATCAATATATTTATCTTTGTGATATTGACCCGTAGATGCGTTCAACACTAACTTGTGTTTATCTAATTAATATTTACATTATTTTGTGTTGTTTTTATATTTATATTATATTTGTATCTTTAGATCTGAGTCCATCGACATTATAAAATATAATAATGGCTTCACTTTTGTTCCGGTAATTTCCTTTCATTCTCTTTGTTTGCCTATCATTAACTCTCCTCTTGGCAATTGTTTGCTGGGATACGGTTTAATTATCTATCCCCTCCCGACTCTCAACAAACTACGCCGGTCCCCCAGACCTCCCCTCGTCCACCAACGGGACGTTCAGCCAACATCTATCCCACTCACCTCGTCCCACGAGACAGGGACGGGGAGTGAGGGGGGTGTATCATCTTGAGGGAGGAGAGGGGGGAGGGAGAGAGGGAGAGGAGGGGGATAGGGGAAGAGAGAGCAACATTTCGTGCCAAGAAAACACTGGAGAAGGTTGGCCCACGACGCCGCTCATCAGGGACTCTGCTATATGAGCCAAGTTACGCACCCTCCAGCTTTTTATGGCCACGCTGGCATTATTACTCCTGCCCCCCCCGTGGCACTCTGGGTATAGGGTAGAGGGATGTGGCACTGGGTCTTAGGTGGGATGAATAAGTGCTCTGGCACTGTGGCGCTGGATGCAGTGGATATCCATATCCAGTGCATCCAGCAAGGGTGCATGCTAATCTTCCTCCACTGAGATGGGTTGGTTGTCCATCACCCGGTACTCTGACATTTGCTGGTCGGCGTTCAACCGTGCAAGTGGTTGGGCACCATTCCTTTCCCCCGTCCTGTCCTGAGTCCTTGTCCTCATTCCAAGCGGTATATAGTCACAATGTATTAGTGATATCTCCCGATATCACTAATATTTCACCTTTACCTTCCAATAATACCTGGATGGTTACAGGTAGCCTTAAAACGTGTGTACTCATCTAGTTGTACTCATCTTGGTTGAGCTCTGGTTCTTTGGTCCCGCCTCGTTACTGTCAATCAACTGAAGTACAGGTTCCTGAGCCTATTTGGCTCTATCATATCTACATTTGAAACTGTGTATGGAGTCGGCCTCCACCACATCATTACTTAATGCATTCCATTTGTTAACTACTCTGACACTGAAAAAATCTTTCTGATGTCTCTGTGGCTTGTTTGGGTACTAAGTTTCCACCTGTGTCCCCTTGTTCGTGTCCCGTCCGTGCTAAAGAGTTTGTCTTTGTCCACCCTATCAATTCCCCTGAGAATTTTGTAGGTGGTTATCATATCGCCCCTTACTCTTCTGTTTTCCAGGGACGTGAGGTTCAGTTCCTTCAGCCTTGCCTCGTAGCTCATACCTCTCAGTTCCGGGACGAGTCTGGTGGCATACCTCTGAATCTTCTCTAACTTTGTCTTGTGTTTAACTAGGTATGGACTCCAGGCTGGAGCTGCATATTCCAGGATTGAAGTCTTGTGCTACGATTGAAGTTGTGCGCTAAGCATTAGGTTCACCGACCAACAAGGATTCGTTTTTCCATTCGAGTAATATATGAGAGTTAAGTTAGTTATGTGGCACATGTAGACATGATGATGTTAGAGTGTACGGTTATCAATAATAACTCTTAGAGCCGTTCTCCATTCCCTTCCACTCTCTTTGCGGTGTTTGTCTGTTCTCATCTGTGATTCGTTACTGTCAGTAAAGAACGCATTAAAAGGTCCACCTCCCTCGTAGCTCAGACTGGGCTCAGAAACAGTCTGCTGCATATCTTGGAACTTTTTCGAGGTTCGTCCGGTGTTTTCTCAAGTCAGGGGACCTATTCCTATGGCTGCATATTCAAGAATGGGGCTTACACAGGTAAGACCTGCCATATATATTACCCGCAGTCTTTCTTTCTCCGCCCTTGAGCCACACTCACACTGGGGTCTTAGTGAGGCTTCCTCACCAAATACTCCACCAGCCCTATGTAGAGCGCCTCATAATGCGGGGGGCTTTCTTCACCCGGATTTATGGAGTGCGTGTCGGGGATGTATACTGCCTGCTAACTCCAGGTTGCGTTCTGGCTCACTCTCTTCATCTTTATTTCAAGAATTTACTGCACACATGTTTACCTTTCACACAGATGGCATTCCGTTTTCTTCTATTTGGAAAGGAAAAGAAAGTTAAGGGGGTGAAAGCGCCAAGCCATTATGACTATACATCACTTAGAAGGGGTACGAGAACAAGCGCTGGGGCGCGGGAATGGGTGAAGAAACAGTGCCCAACCACTCTGACCGCTTCGTATACCACCTTCCCGTGGTGCTGGGAGAGGAGATGAAAGTTTGTGTGCTGGGACTGCGGTTAGTAAAGCTCCTCTTCGACTATCCTGGTTATCTTGAGATGATTTCGGGGCTTTAGTGTCCCCGCGGCCCGGTCCTCAGCCAGGCCTCCACCCCCAAGCCCCTGCTCTCCCATCCACCCACTATGCACCCTTTCCATATTTTTTCATTTCATTTCTTCCCCCCTTTATTTTCCCACTTTCTCTCCCCCCCCCCTTCCATCCCATTCCCGGGCACCCCCACTTTCCTTCCAATCTCCCTTCCTGTCACATTTCCCATTACCTTGGATCACCTACCTTTGCCCTCCCCTTACCCTACACCATGTCATTATCCTCCCTTCCCCTGTTACCTCGCGGCTCTGGAACAACTGTGGTGCGGAGAATTATAGACATAATTAGAGACACTTCACGTCTGTTTGATTTTAGTGTTTTAGATCCACAGTCCGTAGGCGCGGGGGGCGGGCGCGGGGGGCGGGCGCGGGGGCGGGCGCGGGGGGCGGTTAAGAGGGAGAGAAAATAGGAATATAGGGAGAGGGCAGCGGAGGAGAGTGAGAGGAGGGATCCAGAGGGGGAAGGAAGGTTGTGAGTGAGAGAGGGAAGGACTGATGAAGTGAGGGAGAGGGGGGGAGGAGAATCACTCAGTGGATTCGTAANGTATGACGCCGTCTTGAATATGGTGATTACCGCGATTGTACCCTCCACCGACCCACCGTTTCTTGAAGCCGTTACGCACTCTCTCTCACGCACACTACCAGAAATCACTCGGGGTCACAGCTGCTGTCGTTAGCGTGTACTGGAGAGGTCAGGTCGGGGTCACGTATTGTGGTTGTAGACATCAGGTCGGGGAGTCTTGGAGGTGCTGGAATGATCACAGTGTTTAGCTCCACGACTCCAGGGGCCGCACGACAAGCTTCCTATATTGGACTCTGTTTCCTGGTCTGGAAAGACTGAGTGATCTAGCGTGCCTTCGCCCTTTAGTTGGTAGAAGGCAGCCTACCTAGGACGCTGAATATCCAAAAAAAAATTAGCAGTTGCAGTAATACTGTTGTGTTTAATTCCATGTAGCGTTCCAGGCTGAACGAAGTCGGGTCGGAAATGTTCCAGGCTGCATGATCCAGGTCCCAAGCATTCCAGCCTAAAGGAATTTTCCGTGATGAAACGTTCAGCCGGTAACACTGAATACGTCCAAGCCGATTGTAGCTTTCCTGACTTTGATGGTAAATACAGATTCCCGAATCTTGTTTTGGTGTCAGCAATAAGTCTCCTTCGTCAGCTTCTGCAACCCCGACTGCCGGACACCGGGACCTTTCTTGAGGAAGAAGGAAATCCATTTATTAATACATTTCTCAGCCGGCGCGTGTTAAGAGATCTAATCCAATCAGCGTTGGGGATTCGGCGCCATCTGGCTGCCATCCCCGGCAGGGGGACCTCCTCGATGGACAAATAACAGAAATAATTATATTGCGAGTCCCATCCACAGGTTTGGGAAATTGTATTTTACGTCTGGTTCTTTCAGACTCCTGGAGCGAGACTGCCCACAGCCTCGTCCCCCCATCCACCACCCATCCCCGCCCGTCTCCACCGTCACCCACTACCCTTCCCCGCCCGCCCACTCCCCCACCAACCACGCAACCCCCACCCTCCTCCCGCCAACTCCCCCGGTTTGGGTTTTAATTTGAATACGAGTGACGGCCAGTCTGTCATCCTGGCTTGTCCGGCGTACCACCTCCTCCTCCTTCCCCACCAACTGGGGACGGGGAGTGATGGGAGGGGGTTAGGGATGCTGGCAATGGGATGTTTTGAAGGGACTTGGTGATATCTGGTTGATACCTGGTTGATGGGGTTCTGGGAGTTCTTCTACTCCCCAAGCCCGGCCGAGGCCAGACTTGACTTGTGAGAGTTGGTCCACCAGGCAGAAAAGTATATAGGTAAGAGAGGACTGACTTCTGAGATCACCCAGGCATAATCGAGCATTTTCTACGTCTAGTTACGACACCTGTGCATCTTTCAACAATCATGGCTGCTCTGTGTACATTTATTAACGAGTTTACGAGCTTGGAAAACATCACACTCCAAGGTTATTATTTTTATAATCACCCTCGTAGTGCTTCACAGCTGAACAATTGTTTAATCAGTGTATACGAAGCCGTCATGATTGATGAAAGATGCACAGGTTTCGTAAGAGAAGTAATGTTTGTTGAATCCTGGCCGGGACGACTAGCGTGGATTCGAGCCTGTGGACGGGTTTATAACCCAGGCCACACCAGCCTACGAGCCACACCCGCCACATTCCTCACCTTTCACAATGCCCTCTAAAGGTTATATACAGAGATTGACAGACGACCCTTTTGTAGCATGTCAAAAGACCCTCACCTCTCTGTTGACACCCCTTTCTACTGCTCCACCCCCTCTCTCTAACCCCTCAACCCCTCCACCCCTCTCTCTACCCTCCCCCCCTCTCTCTACCGTTCCACCTAACCTCTTTCTCTCTCCACCCGGTTCTATCCTTCCGTTACGGGCTCACCATATCCCGTGCTACTTGGAACTTGTTCCGAGTAGCTTAATCTATAACAACAACAACAATATCCTTCCGCCCTTCGCATGTTATTAAGATTCAGCTTCTAGGTACAAAAAGTTCCAAGTAGCAACGGGCTATGGTGAGCCCATAGTGGACTTACCTGGCACAGGAGCGGTGCTGTAACTGCTCCCCTGTAACAACGGTTGCCCTTCGCAACCGCTCCATTCTTTTGAAGTACAATCCCTTCACCCCCTCTCTCTACTGTGGGAATAACACACCAGGAAGACCGCGTGGTCATGAGTTACAGCCCCGCTCCTGTGCCAGGTAAGTCCACTACGGGCTCACCATAGCCCGTGCTACTTGCCCCGCTCCTGTGCCAGGTAAGTCCACTACGGGCTCACCATAGCCCGTGCTACTTGCAACTTTTGGTTCTCAGTAGCTGAATCTATAACAACGGCAGCAGCATGGGAGGACTCTTGCTCTTTGCGTGAGCTGGTGTGGCACTAACCATAGTCACGGGGGTGTGGCACTAACCAAGACCAGGATTCACAAAGCATTTAAGCAACCACTTACGAATCCTGTACATGTTTCCTGAACAGTAGCGACTGTGTTTGCTTTAATTACACAGTTTACGAGCTGGGAAACTTCACAACTCAAGGTTATTGTTGTTTTAAACAACCTCGTAGTGCTTCAGACCTCTTAAACGGTTTAATAAGAAACAAAGCTGCCATAATTCTGTAAGGATGAACAGGTTTCGTCAGTGGTTGATGATATATTATATATATATATATATATAATATATATAAAATGTCGTACCTAGTAGCCATAACGCACTTCTCGGCCTACTATGCAAGACCCGATTGCCTATAGGAAGAGTGATTTTCTTTATTTTCTATAAACTGTTTCCAATTACTTTATTTGAATTGTTATTATATTATATTAAGAACATAAATTATTGACTTAATTGTGTTAGTTTCGGTTAGGTTAGGTAGGGTTGTTAGGTCGTTAGTTTTAACTAAAATTAAAAAAAAATTAACTCATACATAATGAAATGGTTAGCTTTTATCATTTCATAAGAAAAAATATTGAAAAATATATAAATTCAGGAAAAATTGACTTATTAGGCAAATCGGGCCTTGCATAGTAGGCCGAGTACGACGTTGTGGCTACTAGGTACAACATATATATACATACTTCATATAAACACTCATATATACCTTCATATATATACACACTCTCTCTCACTCGCTAAAATGCCAGGAATGTGAACTTTACACTCTCAGCAGAGCCGCGTGGAGAACTCTGGCTAAACAAAAGAGAAAACAGCACCGCTGCCGCCGGCGAGGGGGTTGGTTGGTGCAGTGGATCGCTGATGTGATTTATTTGGCCAATGGAGCTCACGCATTTACAATTCCCGCAGAGAGGATGCGGTATATGCTTCCTGGAATGGGTGAAATTTTGCAGGTGAGTGTAGTCTGCGTGGAGCTGGGTGGTGGAGGGTAGAGTCACACTAGGCGGTATACGAGTACAAATTTTCTGCTGTAGGCGACCACACTGTGTTCCTTGCCACACCGTAAGTGTGGCAAGGCGAGGGAATTAACAGGGGGAAGTATTAGGGGAAAGCGCCAAGCCATTACGACTATATAGCACTTGGAAGGAATCAGGATAAGGATTTGGGATGGGACGAGGGGAAAGAAATGGTGTCCAACCATGTAAAATGGAAGTTGTCTGACAGATGTTGTGTGTTAAATGTCTCGTTGTGAGGCTTAGTTGAAGTGAAAAGTAAGATCTGACGAGTCTGGTGTCTTAATCTAAGTGAAGCATGTCATTAATTTACTTATGGTCGGAGCCGGTCGGCCGAGCGGACAGCACGCTGGACTTGTGATCCTTGTGGTCCTGGGTTCGATCCCAGGCGCCGGAGAGAAACAATGGGCAAGGTTTCTTTCACCCTATGCCCCTGTTACCTAGCAGTAAAATAGGTACCTGGGTGTTAGTCAGCTGTCACGGGCTGCTTCCTGGGGGCGGAGGCCTGGTCGAGGACCGGTCCGCGGGGACACTAAAAATCCCCGAACTCATCTCAAGATAACCAAGAAGATGGTAAATAAGATGCTGGTTTAAGTATTCATCGGTTTCAAAGTAGACTCACTTTAACATTTGCAGGTGTCCCAGTGTAAGTAAATTTCTCCTATATTGGTAAAATCAGTTATAATCTTCGAATGTAAGTTAAAGTTCACCCAGTTTGTAATAACTTTAATATAAAGTAAAGTCAGTGACTCCCAGGAAAGTTAACCGATCAGTCTCAGTTTTATTTACTGCGTCACAAGTATTGTTTTAATACGGTTTTTAAACAAGGTCTTTCACACCTGGGGCCAGATTCATGAAGTAGTTACGCAAGCACTTACGAACCTGTACATCTTTTCTCAATGTTTGGCGGCTTTGTTTACAATTATTAAACAGTTAATGAGCTCCGAAGCACCAGGAGGCTGTTTATAACAATAACAACAGTTGATTGGGAAGTTTTCATGTTTGTAAACTATTTAATAAATGTAACCAAAGCCGTCAAAAAATGAGGGAAAGATGTACACGTTCGTAAGTACTTGCGTAACTGCTTTGTGAATCTGGGCCCATATCACAGCCAGACACAGGTACGAGCCAGGTACAGGTACGAGCCAGGTACAGGTACATCCTCGCTGAGCTCTCCTCCTCTCATCTAAAGCGTCGTATGTTGCCCGTATTCAACCAGTCCACTAAAAAATATCTCTGCGTATTAGCCTAAATAAAAATAAAATTAGCCTAGTAAAAATATTAGCGAATTAGGTCAGGCGCAATTACAGCGAAGTAATATTACCGTTTTCAATGTATCGGCCTCGATAGGCGAGAGGGGGTTGTATGAGTTCGTCCATTTCTGGTAAGGTGAAACAGTCGCTGTTTTTAACGGAGTGACAAATCAAGAGGATCACGTATCCTGCCAAACACACACCGAAACACACTGCTACGACGTTGGTACAACGTTCAAACAAGTTTTAACACCTCCTAACCAGTTATAACAACCAATATAGCAAGTTGTAACAACGTTCTAATACGTCATAAACAAGTTAAGCCAAGATGTAACAACTTAATTACAAGTTGTAACAAGCGGAAAATAGAGACAATTTCGGTTTGTGTTTCCAGGGGCGTACCCTGGCCACGTGGCCGGTGGGACGCCGGGATCACCTTGGCCAGTGCTGCCTCCGCATCTAAAACTGGCCAAGGTGAGGTCACCGACCCATTGACCCACGGGTCACGTCCAGACAAGGGGTCACAATAACCAACAGGTCAATGGTACCCGCGTACCTTACCTGTTCCTTTGGGCTTGGGAGAGGTAAATACCTGACCTGAAAACCCTTCTCTTTCTTTGGCCATCCAATTGAACTGGTAGATAGAACGAAGGCCTTGCGTCCTGCGGGTCCGAGGCTTGATCCCCGATGGTCCAAATGGATGGGCATCGTTCCTTTCCCCAGTAGCTCCTGCCATGTTCTATATGCCACACTGCTTACCATTTTCCTTGTCAGAAATTCCCTCCTTCCTTCCCTTCACTCTCTCCCACCAAAACAAAGTCCGTACATGGGAGAAAACGCTACGTACATGGGAGAAAATGCTACGTACATGGGAGAAAACGCTACGTACATGGGAGGAAACGCTACGTACATGGGAGAAAATGCTACGTACATGGGAGAAAACGCTACGTACATGGGAGAAAACGCTACGTACATGGGAGAAAATGCTACGTACATGGGAGAAAACGCTACGTACATGGGAGGAAACGCTACGTACATGGGAGGAAACGCTACGTACATGGGAGGAAACGCTACGTACATGGGAGAAAACGCTACGTACATGGGAGAAAACGCTACGTACATGGGAGAAAACGCTACGTACATGGGAGAAAACGCTACGTACATGGGAGAAAACGCTACAAAGGTATAACTGTAAAATAAAACCCACACAGGAATAATTAAATTTCCCGGATGGCTTGCCGAATAACAAGGGATCCGGATAAATGAATTCTGTATAAGGGAACACCGACGTGTATGGCTTTATATTTAAGTTAGAACTACGTCCATGGGTATTGTATTTTGCTTATTGTATTTGTTGCACTGTGTCCCGCTTGAGCGGCGGCAATACAACACCACAAGGGTCCACTAACACACTATGCTTCATATAGCCTCGCTATAGCCATCCAGCCTTGCTTATAGGCCTGCTAAACACTGTTGGCCTTGTCCTAGACACACTAGGACAGAATATAAAGTATTGAGTAACCTAGCCCCCCTCCCCATCCCCGGTCCCATCTCAAATCCTTATCCTGATCCTTTTCAAGTCATATATAGTCTTAATGGCTTGATGCTTTCTCCACAGCCCCGCTCCTGTGCCAGGTAAGTCCACTACGGGCTCACCATAGCCCATGCTACTTGGAACTTGTTCCGAGTAGCTGAATCTATAACAACAACTACTTTCTCCTGATAGTTCCCTAACCCACTATTCCCCAAGGGTCGACTAACCTAACTCCACTGGGCGTTTCTGCAACGTTAAATGTGATTCTTGTATTGTGAATTGTGGATCTGTAATCACTGGATTTGTGCGCCCCTTGAGGGACTTGAAGCAGAGGAGGGTAGAAATAGCCTAAGCTACTCTATCTGGGTGTTAGTCAGCTGTCACGGGCTGCTTCCTGGGGCTGGAGGCCTGGTCGAGGACCGGGCCGCGGGGACGCTAAGCCCCGGAAGCACCTCAAGGTAAGGTAACCTGTTTGTGCTTGCGGGGGTTGAGCTTTGTCTCTTTGGTCCCGCCTCTCAACTGCCAATCAACTGGTGTTCAGATGTGTGTGTGTGTGTGTGTGTGTGTGTGTGTGTGTGTGTGTGTGTGTGTGTGTGTGTGTGTGTGTGTGTGTGTGTGTGTGCGTGTGCGCGCACATGCGTACTCGCCTATTTATCCACTGATTTTTCAACCTAATCTTTAGTTAAAGCTCTACTGATCCCCGCGTGGAGGCTGTATCTTTATACTACTCTCATGTTACTACGCCCCAGCAAGTGATCGTCATTCCCACCTCCCTCATCTCTCTTCAACCCCTCCTCCCTCACCTCATCCTGAACATCCACATCTTATTCATCGTTTAGAATGACAAACAAGAGGGCCATGGGAGCACCAACTCTTCCTCGTCCTCCAGCCGGGAGGCAACTGTGGTCCTTTGTGTACAAGCTCTTCCTCTCTACCACACCCTCAACCACACCCTCGACCACACTCTCCTCGACCACACCCTCGACCACACCCTCGACCACAATCTCCTCGACCACACCCTCAACCACACTCTCCTCGATCACCCCCTCGACCACACTCTCCTCGGCCACACCCTCGACCACACCCTCGACCACCCCCTCGACCACACCCTCGACCACACCCAAACACTCCTGATGAACGTATCTGCCAGGGTTGATGTGGTAGCTGCCCATTTGGGGGTTTAAAAAACTTTTGGTTTTCATTAATATGGTCCAACTTGGTTATTTCTATTTAAATTTAAGCTTGTATTTTTTATATGTTGATTAAATAGGTAAATTTTTTTTATCAAATCTGGTATTTATAGGCATCCCAGAGTGTTTATATCCCATGATATTAATATCCCAGTGTTCAGATCCCAACACCCGGGGAGTTCATATCTATGCTGTCTCCTGTGTGCACTCCCTTCATATCGTGTTCAATATTTTGAACATTTGTTTTTCCACCGGCGAAAAAATGTAATCAGAATTACCATACTACCCGGCCGGCAATTTCGGCGAGAATTTTACAATATATCCGTGAGCAGAATTTTCACCATAACGGATATATAAGATTTTATGGGAGGCGGCGCCACTGTGCTGCGCATCGTGTCAATTTAAATGATATATGCCTCTATGCCACGCTAATATTTTGGCCAAACTGCCCATCGTCTCTGGAACGGCAGTTACTATCGCTTCAGGGGAAGTACAATTATGCGTGAATCAAGGTGAGGTGAATGGAGTCTATGCATGCACCAAGGTACTCACACATATACACACTCACACATGTACACACTTACGCACCAAGGTGCATAGGCCGAAAGAGCAGAGCTCAACCCCCGCAAGGACAACTAGGTGAATACAACAAGGTGCATAGAACATAAGAACAAAGGTAACTGCAGAAGGCCTATTGGCCCATACGATGCAGCTCCTATCTATAACCACCCAATCCCACTCAATCATAGACACATAGATATGATGGAACTCGAGAAGCTCAGGAACCTGTACCCTAGTTGACTTGACGGTTTAGAGGCGGGACCAAAGAGCCAAAGCTCAACCCCCACAAGCACAGCTAGGTGAGTACATGCCTATAAAGGCTGGCGGGAGCTTCTGGATAAAAAGTAAAATAAAATTGTCATGAAATGTAACAAGGACAAAGTCGTAAAGTGCATATCAGATAACTATAATTAAGTAATTATCAAATGAAGGCACCAAAATGAATCCCATTACCTTTCCTGTGATTGTAGTTGTATTTTGTGTATTTAATTGATACAACTGTATTGTTGGGATCGTTTGTTATTAGATTTATTTTTACGAAAACAATGTTTTGACCTAATGTTTTGGGACACTTTAACCAATGTTTTGGCGTAGCAAGTAATTGTATATTGATTATTAGTTCAATGTAGATATATAAGTGTGATATATCAATATTGTGATATATTGATATATTGTGATATACTGATAGCCGATGACACCTGTGATATATATTATGATATATACTAATGATATAGTGAGCGTCGAGTTCTCACTTGCCAGTGAACAGTAAGGGAGCAAACAAGACACATGGAAGGAAACAGGTCCTGTGTAAAGGAAGAGACACGACTGCGGCGAAGTGTACACAAAGACCAAAGCTAAATAATAATAATAAGACGCTGACAAACGCTCCATTATTCTCTAGAAGGTATATGTTGGTTACGGTGCTGGAGTATTGGTGTGGAGAAGCAACAGCGGCGTGCGAGGCGTTTCTCACAAGTCGAGCCTGGCCTCGGGCCGGGCTTGGGGAGTAGAAGAACTCCCAGAACCCCATCAACCAGGTATCAACCAGGAGGCGCTGCTGAGACTCACCGAGACTCGGTGAGACTCACTGAACAGTCTTGTCTAGGAAAATTAGTCCACGGTCCAGTGTCTGGAACACTGAGCGTTAATAAGGTTGTGCCTCCCAGCACTCACTCCCACACCAGCGCTAATTAGTGTGTTAAATGATAGAATGTTGGTCGTCTACGAGGACAGGAGGAGGACAGTGGGTAGACTGCACAAGTTCGAGTGTGAGTGGCAGGAAAGTTCCTACAGTCTCAATGCAGGGATAGAGTTGTGGCTGGCAAGGCGTTGGTAGGCGGGAAGGGTCATTATTATGTCTTAACACAGGTGGATAGACGACGTGTGACTCCTATTAGCAGACCAGCACTGAAAACAGTCATCAGGGTTAGCCATACGAGGGAACTATGGCCAGAAAGCACACATCAAACAGATGTCATCAGCAACACATGCAAGGTTGTCTAACACAACAAGAGCGTTCAGAAGCCTGATTAAGGAATCGTCTAGGATCTAGTACGCCACACGTGTCACAATTATACTGGTATACATGACTAATACTGGTATACATGACTAATACTGGTATACATGACTAGTCTGGAGATCTTATCTCCTTAAACACAAAAACGAAGCGAAACAAAAAAAAAAGTTCAGAGGCATGTCTCCAGAATAATGAGGCAGCTGAAAACTATGAGTTACGTGGAAAAGCCAAAGGATTTAATTTTAGTATCCTTGAAAGAGCAAAGAAACAACGGAGACATGATCACCACACACAAATTACTCAAGGAAATAAGAGTAGAAAAAGACACGGGTGGTACACGAACACGGGGTCACAGCGGATGAGCCACAAGGATATAAGAAACATTTTCCTCAGCGTGAGGAACAACGAGGAGAGTGGTGGAGGCAGACTCCATACACAGTTTCACATGTAGATTTAATGGAGCCGAATAGGCTCAAGAATCTGTAACACCAGTTGATTGACAACCGAGAGGCGGAACCAAAGAGCCAAGCTCAACCCCGCAAGCACTACTAGGTGAGTACACACGTGTAAAAGTAGTGGAAAATTTACTGAACTAAATTATTGGTTGAGTGTAGAGGCGTACTCCATTCAAAATTTAAAAAGATGGTATCGTAGAAAACATAGTTCAGGAGTCATTGCATTAGATAACCAGCGGCTAGAAAAACGGGTCCAAGCGCTAGAGCTCGATCCTACAGATACAAAAAGGTTAAGTACAAACAGGTGAGTACACACGTTATTAAAAACGTGCGAAAATTGTCGCCAAATCTAAAGCGGGTCTCAGACACCGGCGCAAATAGTGCCCTCCAGGCCCACCCTGGCCCACCCTGGCCCTCCCAGGCCCTCCCAGTCCCACCCTGGCCCTCCCTGGCCCACCCAGGCTCTCTCTGGCCCTCCCTGGCCCACCCTGGCCCACCCTGGCCCACCCTGGCCCCGTGGCCTCCAGGGTCGCGTGTTGCGATGTTTACGTACGATCAGCTGCGAAAGATACGCGTGTGTTGCTCACGGCTCTGGCTCACTGTAATTGGCAGGTGAGGCCACCCCGCTCAGGTGAGCCCGCCTCTAACTCAATGATGCAATGTTGCAATAAAACTTGCAGCTGAAAATATTGTATTGTGTTGACAGAAACGGTGGTGTCTGTGTGTTTTGTGCTAGAGGTGTGGGTGTCGCTGTAGCGTGTTGAGGGAGGCAGGGAGAGGCAGTAAGACAAGAGGGAATGGGAAGTGTATGAGAGGAGAGACAAAACAGGAGAAAGAGGGAGAAGAGTCAACCTTAGGTATAGCACGGTTAGGCTTATACATCACCTTCATCTCCCAAGCCCACCTTTCCCATCCCATAAGACAACATTATCATAACCCTCGTAGTGAGTTCCGTGCTCTTTGATTCATTGTCTGTCTGTCTGTCTGTCTGTGTCTGTCTGTCTGTCTGTCTCTCCTCTCACCTCACTCACCTCCACACACACACACACATGCACCTTTCATCAGCAGCACATGCTAGGCCTAATTTGAAAGCAATAGGAACCTGTTAGGTTCCTCTATGATCTCTCCCTCTCTCGAATTGAGAAGTTAAATGCCAGGTTAACAACAATTACCTCAAGGCACTATCTGAGGTGGTCAACAGTCCTTGGTCTGTCTTACACGGCTCTAAGACGTTAGAGGCTTTTCAAAGAGCAGTTTTAAGGAGAGGCTGATATATCTCCAGCTCTAAACCCTCTATATGGTCTCTAAACTATATTAAGACTATATATATATTTTTCTAAATTGTGTTTATGCATTCAAGTATCTGACTTATCATCTTAGAATTATTCTCGGTGTACTTTAATTCAGCCTTAACTGTGGAAGTTTGCAAGACTTATCTATAAAGAATCTGATTCTGTAACTCTTATGTTGGATACTGTCAATCACTGTACCTGTGTTCTATTGTTGCTTCTGAACAGGTGAGAGCAGTGGTTTGTCTGCGGTGGTGCGAGTGGTGGTGGTGTTATGGTGTGTGTAGGGGGGGGGATGTTGTATGGCAGGTATCTTGTTACTGATACGGTGGTGTGGGGGATGTTGCCATGACGACCAGCGTGTGAGAGGTGGTGATTTTGTTGTTGTTGTGGTGTGTGTGTGGGGGGGGGGGATGTTACCATGGCGGCCAGCTCCTACTCACAAATGGGGTGGTCACTCACTCACACTTTCTCATCTCTTGTGTAGCTCCCAACAACAAAGATAATGTTATTCTTAACTATATCTTCAACTTCTCTTTTTTTAAACCCTTTAAACATTTTTTTTGTTTCACATCATCATCTACTACAGAATGTTGAACAATGTTCATTTTCCTGAGACTTTGCCATCAGTATCTCTCCATCCCTCTTCCCCTCATTCCCTACCTCCAAGTAGGGAATGAGGGGAATGAGGATCAAGTCGATTCAAACGGATACAGGATACGTCAAGAATTTTATAATGACGGAAAACAATGAAACATTATAACTTGACGCTGCAGAAAAATGCGAACACATGCTACATGGAAGAATTCTGGATACATGTGATTGACATTATGGCATTACACAAGAATCAAGGAAACTGGAAAAGGCCTATTAACCCCCATACGAGGCAGCTCCCATATTATATATTATATATATATATATATATATATATATATATATATATATATATATATATATATATATATCCATCCAAACTCACTGCCAGGCAGTACGGTGTCTGTTTATGTAAAAACTATTAGGATTAAAAACACCAGAATGGCTGCCTTCGAGGTCACCAGGTGCTGCACTTGGGGTACCTCAGGGCTTAACACTCCCCACCACCAGGAGTAGGGGGAGAAGGTAACATTTTGGTCTCCCTCCCCTCCCCTACAACCCCCTCTATAGGAGCTTAGCGCTGACTCCCATTAGGGCAATTTGTTCCTCCTCCCGCGTCCCCCACACCTGCCTGTGAAAGGTGACCTGACCCCAGCCAGGTAAGGTCTCACAGGTCACCTGGAGAATACCCGCTGGACTCGACCCAACACGACTCAAATACGTCTATTGAAAATACACACGAAGGGCCGAGGTGACACCAAGCTATTCTCACCCCCGTTCACAACTGTTCAAGACAACATGTTCACATATCTTCACACACCACAAGCAAATGACAAGGCTGAAGATTGTGCGTGATGAACATTCCTCCTGTACAGAGGACGAGATTTCTTGGGTCAGACTCCTATAGCCTGCCCATCTGTCTTATCTCACTTTATGAAGAGAAATCTGCTAACTGTAGCCACCTGGCCCAATCCTACCCCAGGACTTGACCAGGTATACTTCAGAAGGTATTATTGATCAGGTATTATTTACCATGTATCACTGGCCAGGTAATACTGGCAAGGTATGTTTGACCAGGCATTACTTGCCAGGTAAACTTGACCAGGATGGTTGACCAAGTATGGCTGATGCAGCTGTATGGTTACTGTGGGAGTGGGTCATGATAAAAGCAGACAGAAACACTTTAGACAAGAACACACACACACATAAGAACAGACAAACATGTCTGCATAAGAACACACAACCTTGCGATACACGTAGGAATACATCACTGCTACTAATGCATGTTTGGAGCCTACAACTACAAGCCTACA
>WNGS01163519.1:13503539-13516009 GCA_020271785.1 Procambarus virginalis
AATAAGAAACAAGAGTGAAACATGTCGGGTAGTACAAGAAACAGAGTGAAACAGCGGAAGAAGGCGGCCATAGTGTCCTGAGTCTCAGTGGACACATTCTCATGCACTAAGGAAATGTACTATCCAAGTGACTCACGTAGGTGAATGAAGTGCTGAGTAACACACTCATGCCGCTTATAATTACACAATTTACAGTTGCATCACCGCATGAATGCAATATAAATAACAATAGCTTTCAGGAGAACTACTGTAGTCACAATGACAAGCTTCCAGGACTACTGTAGTCACAATGACAAGCTTCCAGGACGACTGTAGTCACAATGACAAGCTTCCAGGACTACTGTAGTCACAATGACAAGCTTCCAGGACGACTGTAGTCACAATGACAAGCTTCCAGGACGACTGTAGTCACAATGACAAGCTTCCAGGACAACTGTAGTCACAATGACAAGCTTCCAGGACAACTGTAGTCACAATGAAGCTTCCAGGACAACTGTAGTCACAATGACAAGCTTCCAGGACAACTGTAGTCACAATGACAAGCTTCCAGGACAACTGTAGTCACAATGACAAGCTCCAGGACAACTGTAGTCACAATGACAAGCTTCCAGGACAACTGTAGTCACAATGACAAGCTTCCAGGACAAGTAGTCACAATGACACGCTTCCAGGACAACTGTAGTCACAATGACAAGCTTCCAGGACGACTGTAGTCACAATGACACGCTTCCAGGACAACTGTAGTCACAATGGACAAGCTTCCAGGACAACTGTAGTCACAATGACAAGCTTCCAGGACAACTGTAGTCACAATGACAAGCTTCCAGGACAACTGAGCCACACTAGTGTGAAAATATGTCACACTAGTCTAGTACAATATGTGGCTAATGGCCGAGACTGATTAAGGGGAGATATTAAGCCAATATCAACACGGGTGCATTCTGAAACTATTACCCACAATGCTCAAGTGAAGATAGGGAGGGACGGGAGATGAAGAAGAGGGAGATGGGGACACGAGGAGAAAAGGTAGAAGTAAAAGGTGATAAATGTATAATAATTTAAGAATATATTTTAATCAATTTAAATTTGAAAAAAATCTAAGTATATTATCTATGTTGAAACAATTTCGTATATTTAACAACCTTTTCCCATTAATATATATCTTGCAATTACGTTATTATTAAGTTAGCTACATAAACCACTTGGTAGGTTTAAAAACCTTATTAATACCTCACATTTGGACACTTGTAGCAATTGCTTTATGGCGTCTTCTCATGTACAGAACGTAGGAATAATAAAGAATAACAATTCTCAGGGAAGGAGGACCACAGACTAGGCTACTATCTTGAGGTTATCTTGAGATGATTTCGAGGCTTTAATGTCCCCGCGGCCCGGTCCCCGACCAGGCCTCCACCACTAGGAAGCAGCCCGTGACAGCTGACTAACACCAGGTACCTATTTTACTGCTAGGTAACAGGGAGCATAGGGTGAAAAACTCCGTCCATTGTTTCTCTCCGGCGCCCGGGATCGACCCCGGGACCACAGGATCACAAGTCCAGCGTGCTGTCCGCTCGGCCGACCGGCTCCCTAGAGTAGAGTAGAACAACTCTTGAAATCGTCATAGAGGTGAGCAAACAGGAAATGGAGCCCAATTACTTTGTTCTAGGAATCGCCAAACGCACATTTGGAAACAAAGAGAATAACATTACGATTAGTGTATACCAATTGTAATGACACCAAAGGTGTCTGAGTCAGAGCTGCGGTGCTCCAGCATGGGGCAGCACATGCCTACAAGGTCACTACACCACTGGAACAACGGTGTCCCACAAGGTCACTACACCACTGGAACAACGGTGTCCCACAAGGTCACTACACCACTGGAACAACGGTCCCACAAGGTCACTACACCACTGGAACAACGGTCCCAGCAGTTACCTGGAACAGGTAACACCAACTCTTTCACCAACCACCACAGCTCACTCAAACGTCATTCAAATAATACATCAAATACGTTACCGTTATGTTCTCAGAACACACGTAACCCAACCCAATCTAACGTACCCTAACCTAACCTAATCAACCCCTAACCTAACGAAAACAGATAAAATATGGTTTGTGATTTATATATGGTATGTACGAGGTGTGACGTCACACTGACTCGAACATGTACTAGAGTGGTACAATGTGTTGCGTCTACGAGCATCGTAAGTGCCAGGAATCTCTGTCTTAAGACCCTCTCGTAAGTGCCAGGAATCTCTCCTGTCTTGAGAGAGGAGACAAGCACTCTAGGTACTTACCTAATTGTGCTTGCGGTAGTTGAGCTCTGGCTCTTTGGTCCCGCCTCTCAACCGTCAATCAACAGGTGTACAAGTTCCTGAGCCTATCGGGCTCTACCATATCATAGGTGTGAAAGAACAAGTAATTTTAAAAGTAGGATCACGGTGATTTGATTTAAGGATTAGACGGTTCTAATCCAATTATTCTAATTCTAATCCAAAAAATTATATTACCTATTATTAATATGATAGTACAGGGTACGTCACGTGCGTCAAGACCACAGGGTACGTCAGGTACGTCACCAAGACCACAGGGTACGTCAGGTACGTCCCCAAGATCACAGGGTAGGCCAGGTGGGTCACCAAGACCACAGGGTACGCCAGGTATGTCCCCAAGACCACAGGGTACGCCAGGTACGTCACCAAGACCACAGGGTACGTCAGGTACGTCACCAAGACCACAGGGTACGCGAGGTACGTCACCAAAACCACAGGGCAGGCCAGGTGGGTCACCAAGATCACAGGGTACGCCAGGTACGTCCCCCAAGACCACAGGGTACGTCAGGTACGTCCCCCAAGACCACAGGGTACGCCAGGTACGTCACCAAGACCACAGGGTACGCCAGGTGGGTCCCCAAGACCACAGGGTAGGCCAGGTGGGTCACCAAGACCACAGGGTACGTCAGGTACGTCCCCCAAGACCACAGGGTACGTCAGGTACGTCACCAAGACCACAGGGTACGCCAGGTACGTCACCAAGACCACAGGGTAGGCCAGGTGGGTCCCCAAGACCACAGGGTACGCCAGGTGGGTCACCAAGACCACAGGGTACGCCAGGTGGGTCACCAAGACCACAGGGTACGCCAGGTACGTCACCAAGACCACAGGGTAGGCCAGGTGGGTCAGGTCACAGGATGGGCCACATTAGGCGTAGGGAGAGGCGGGTAGAGCTAGGAAAAGAAGGCAAATGTAAGGTAGGGTGGGGAGGTGAGGTAAGGGTCAAACACCAACAGGAAGGGCAGGTGGAGGCCCGGAATGATGGAAGGGGAAAGGGGAGAGACGGAGGAGGGAAGGGGGTGGAAGCGCCGGAGGTGAGGTTGGAGAACGGGATGGAAGGAGCTTCGGATAGAGGGAGGGGGAGGGGGGGGGGTAGTAGTGGTCAGACAAGGCAGGGGGGTAAGTTCCCTCCCCCCTCCCTTCGACCATCTCCCCCTCCCCTCCCCCTACCTCACAAGTACAGCAGTCTATACACACTTCCGGAACGGCTCTAAACTTCAAAAATCTATAATCCAGCAAATTAGACAAGGGTTCCAGGGTTGTCTAAAGTCGAGTTTCTAGGGCNGCACAGACACACAGGCCCACGGACACACAGACCCATGGACCCACGGACCCACAGACGCACGGACACCGGACATAGAAATTAATCTTTAAGGGATTGAGAGTGGTAACACAAGCAGCCGTTCACAATGAACGCAACAGAACGAGTTGACATAGATGGAAACTTGAGAAACATGTGAGTTAAATACACCTAGACAATTGCCTTGTAGCATAAGAGCGGAAAATTGAATGAAATAACGAGCAATTTGTAGACGCGAACGTCATTAAACATTTCACAGTAGATATGATAGAAAAATAGATCAGGAATCATTGCATTAACAGCTAGCGGTTGGAAAGGCAGTTCCAGGAGCTGAAGTTTAAACCTATACACACAAATGAGTACCCAAGGACGGAAAATATAACCCCAAAATAGAACATAAATCTAAACAAAAAAGTATATTAAAATTAGCAAAAGCTAATTACAAAATAATCACTGCAACATGGCATTAAAAAAAAATAGCTAAAAGCCGCTAATTTTCAAAACTCGATTCGATACGAAGATTTTTTTGTTTATTAAAAAGTTTCCTAAGGGGTACAAATTTTAGTCAAAATTACAAACGGCGCAGATGTTTAAAAAGAGCATCATGAGCCCATTATATTACTGTCTGTTTTCACAACACTGCACACGGGACACAGGACACAACGCCTACACACATCAACACAAGACACAACACCTACACACATCAACACATGACACAACACCTACACACATCAACACATGACACAACACTGCACACATCAACACATGACACAACACCTACACACATCAACACATGACACAACACCTGCACACATCAACACATGACACAACACCTACCCACATCACACATGACACAACACCTACACACGGCAACACATGACACAACACCTACACACAGCAACACATGACACAACACCTACACACATCAACACATGACACAACACCTGCACACATCAACACATGACACAACACCTACACACAGCAACACACAGGAAGGTGAGAGCCCTGAACCTGAGACAAATAAAACGCTCCTTGGAGAACGAAGCCAGAACGAGGAGTCGCGCTTGCTACGGTACCACCGCAAATTACATTACAGAGCAGCCGGTGAAGGATTGTGGGTTGAAAGGGGGGAGGTTACGAGGGAGGGGGAAGGGGGTTTAAGTGGTTGTCTGTGGGGAGGAAGGAGGGGGGGGGGAGGTATTATTGAGGCAGCAACGACAACGGTTGAGTGTTAGTCATCACACACCGTACACTGTAGTAGTATTCACCTAAGTTGCGCTTGCAGGGTTGAGCTCTGCTCTTTCGGCCCGCCTCTTAACCGTCAATCAACTGTTACTAACCCACACAAACGGGGGGAAGGAGGGGAATGGACGGCTGGATGGAATGGACATTGGCCTTTGTTCAGGACGGGCTGGAATTAAAGAACTAACTCACCCGAAGCAGAGAACTGGATCACTTCAAAGTGTTGAACAGATTCACCTGATGAAGCTTAATGCTTCTTGTCTTCTTACGGAACAACATTGACAGAAAGCACTATACACGTCAGGTAGTTAATGAGTGAAACACGGCAGGTAATTAAGAAACAAGAGTGAAACATGTTGGGTAGTACAAGAAACAGAGTGAAACAGCGGAAGAAGGCGGCCATAGTGTCCTTGAGTCTCAGAGTGACACATTCTCATGCACTAAGGAAATGTACTTATCCAAGTGACTCACGTAGAGTGAATGAAGTGCTCTGAGTAACACACTCATGCCGCTTATAATTACACAATTTACAGTTGCATCACCGCATGTAATGCAATATAATAACAATAGCTTTCAGGAGAACTACTGTAGTCACAATGACAGCTTCCAGGACGACTGTAGTCACAATGACAAGCTTCCAGGACGACTGTAGTCACAATGACAAGCTTCCAGGACGACTGTAGTCACAATGACAAGCTTCCAGGACTACTGTAGTCACAATGACAAGCTTCCAGGACTACTGTAGTCACAATGACAAGCTTCCAGGACTACTGTAGTCACAATGACAAGCTTCCAGGACAACTGTAGTCACAATGACAAGCTTCCAGGACAACTGTAGTCACAATGACAAGCTTCCAGGACAACTGTAGTCACAATGACAAGCTTCCAGGACGACTGTAGTCACAATGACAAGCTTCCAGGACGACTGTAGTCACAATGACAAGCTTCCAGGACAACTGTAGTCACAATGACAAGCTTCCAGGACAACTGTAGTCACAATGACAAGCTTCCAGGACTACTGTAGTCACAATGACAAGCTTCCAGGACGACTGTAGTCACAATGACAAGCTTCCAGGACTACTGTAGTCACAATGACAAGCTTCCAGGACGACTGTAGTCACAATGACAAGCTTCCAGGACTACTGTAGTCACAATGACAAGCTTCCAGGACAACTGTAGTCACAATGACAAGCTTCCAGGACGACTGTAGTCACAATGACAAGCTTCCAGGACAACTGTAGTCACAATGACAAGCTTCCAGGACAACTGTAGTCACAATGACAAGCTTCCAGGACAACTGTAGTCACAATGACAAGCTTCCAGGACGACTGTAGTCACAATGACAAGCTTCCAGGACTACTGTAGTCACAATGACAAGCTTCCAGGACGACTGTAGTCACAATGACAAGCTTCCAGGACAACTGTAGTCACAATGACAAGCTTCCAGGACAACTGTAGTCACAATGACAAGCTTCCAGGACAACTGTAGTCACAATGACAAGCTTCCAGGACGACTGTAGTCACAATGACAAGCTTCCAGGACAACTGTAGTCACAATGACAAGCTTCCAGGACAACTGTAGTCACAATGACAAGCTTCCAGGACAACTGTAGTCACAATGACAAGCTTCCAGGACTACTGTAGTCACAATGACAAGCTTCCAGGACAACTGTAGTCACAATGACAAGCTTCCAGGACTACTGTAGTCACAATGACAAGCTTCCAGGACAACTGTAGTCACAATGACAAGCTTCCAGGACAACTGTAGCCACACTAGTGTGACAATATGTCACACTAGTCTAGTACAATATGTGGCTAATGGCCGAGACTGATTAAGGGGAGATATTAAGCCAATATCAACACGGGTGACATTCTGAAACTATTACCCACAATGCTCAAGTGAAGATAGGGAGGGACGGGAGATGAAGAAGAGGGAGATGGGGGACACGAGGAGAAAAGGTAGAAGTAAAAGGTGATAAATGTATAATAATTAGGAATATATTTTAACAATTTAAATTTGAAAAAAATCTAAGGTATATTATCTATGTTGAAACAATTTCGTATATTTAGCAATCTTTTCCCATTAATATATATCTTACAATTACGTTATTATTAAGTTAGCTACATAAACCACTTGGTAGGTTTAAAAACCTTATTAATACCTCACATTTGGACACTTGTAGCAGTTGCTTTATGGCGTCTTCTCATGTACAGAACGTAGGAATAATAAAGAAATAACAATTCTCAGGAAGGAGGACCACAGACTAGGCTACTATCTTGAGGTTATCTTGAGATGATTTCGAGGCTTTAATGTCCCCGCGGCCCGGTCCTCGACCAGGCCTCCACCCGTAGGAAGCAGCCCGTGACAGCTGACTAACACCCAGGTACCTATTTTACTGCTAGGTAACAGGGAGCATAGGGTGAAAAACTCTGTCCATTGTTTCTCTCCGGCGCCCGGGATCGACCCCGGGACCACAGGATCACAAGTCCAGCGTGCTGTCCGCTCGGCCGACCGGCTCCCTAGAGTAGAGTAGAACAACTCTTGAAATCGTCATAGAGGTGAGCAACAGGAAATGGAGCCCAATTACTTTGTTCTAGGAATCGCCAAACGCACATTTGGAAACAAAGAGAATAACATTACGATTAGTGTATACCAATTGTAATGACACCAAAGGTGTCTGAGTCAGAGCTGCGGTGCTCCAGCATGGGGCAGCACATGCCTACAAGGTCACTACACCACTGGAACAACGGTGTCCACAAGGTCACTACACCACTGGAACAACGGTGTCCCACAAGGTCACTACACCACTGGAACAACGGTCCCACAAGGTCACTACACCACTGGAACAACGGTCCCAGCAGTTACCTGGAACAGGTAACACCAACTCTTTCACCAACCACCACAGCTCACTCAAACGTCATTCAAATAATACATCAAATACGTTACCGTTATGTTCTCAGAACACACGTAACCCAACCCAATCTAACGTACCCTAACCTAACCTAATCAACCCCTAACCTAACGAAAACAGATAAAATATGGTTTGTGATTTATATGGTATGTACGAGGTGTGACGTCACACTGACTCGAACATGTACTAGAGTGGTACAATGTGTTGCGTCTACGAGCATCGTAAGTGCCAGGAATCTCTGTCTTAAGACCCTCTCGTAAGTGCCAGGAATCTCTCCTGTCTTGAGAGAGGAGACAAGCACTCTAGGTACTTACCTAATTGTGCTTGCGGTAGTTGAGCTCTGGCTCTTTGGTCCCGCCTGGGTGTATACAGAGGCGTAGTTCTGCATACAGGAGGGGACGCACCGCGGGTATGAGGCAGGACGTGAGTAAGCGCGGGTGGGGTGTGAGTGAGTGTATGACTCATGAAGGCTTATACCCCCCATCTGACCACACGCTCTGACCCAACCACAGCCGTCGACGCTAAATAACGAGACGAGCCGTTAGTGAAGTACGTGTCCGTCTTGGCGCGAGTGGTTTATCAGACGGTGCCACCAGCTGACGACTCGTGGCTAGCCGCCCTGCACGTGGCAGGCCGGAGACGAACGCGTGGCACCTCCGCGTGCCCGCCCAACCCCTCACCCAGTAGACATCCCCCCTTCCGCACCCCCCTCCGGATAAATCTACCTGACTCCACCCCTATTAAACGGATATAACACGTTTGTATTGAGTATAGTGACGTATTACCGCATATAATTGTCTCTCCGTCTTACGAACGAGAGCGGCTGTGGAGCCGGATTGCGTTCACATGTGTCATTTGAACATAATGAGCCATACACAGGGAGACACTGTTGTTGTTGTTGTTTTAGATTCAGCTACTAGAACAAAGTCCAAAAGATAGCACGGGCTATGGTGAGCCCGTAGTGGACTTATCTGGCACAGGAGCGGGATGTAACTCGAGGGGGGAGACCTGAAGGTAGTCAATGTGGGGGGAGGAGATACCCTCAACCCCCCACATAGCATCATACTCTCCCCCACTCCCTTCCCCTTTACTTCTCTCTACGCACCACCCCTGGCTTTCTCCCCCACCCCCACACACCCTTTCCAGTGATTCATCTTCGACGCCTTCCGTTCCACGACCCCTTGTCACCGGTTTCCCACCTCCCCCCTATACTCCCCCACCTCATATTTATCTTACCCCGCTCATCCCAGAGACTTCAAGCCAGGTAACTCCTCCCAATCGTACCGTAACTCTTAACAATGAAAAAAACCCCCTGGTACCTTTAAATACTACGGTATCCCTTAGTCGTGTGTGCACGGAGCTATCTTCCACGAGGCTCACACATAAGCCCGTGCTTCTGCCCGCTCCTGTGCAGGTAAGTTACGGGCTATACCAGCCCGTGCTACTTGGAACTGTTCCGAAGTAGCTGACATCTATAACAACAACAACCCTAGTAGTGTGCTTAAGGTAGCTCGGTCCCTAAACCGGTTGCACCTAGTACTACTGGTAATTTAATATATCCAAGGGACACCCCCATTTCCAGGCGGATCACCAGGTCTGTTCATACCAAACTGAACACGTCTGTAACCTGTCAAAACCAGAGATGAGTTATAAATGAAGATACAACCACAGACGGCTGCTGCTGGACGGGCTCACCATACCCGGCTACATGGACAATTTCTCTACTAGTAGTAAATCTATAAACAAACAACAAACGACGGTGTAGTGAATGCGAGTGAATAATGAAGGGAGTGTGTGTACATGTGCTGTGTAAGGAATCCATTCAGAACTTTGTGTACACATAGTCAGACCAATCTGGAGTATGCGACTTCAGCATGGAGTCCATCATTACTTAAGCATAAGACTAAACTTGAAAAGGTCAATGGTTTGCCACAGACTAGTACCCGAACTGAGAGGTATGACTGATCGAGGAGAGGCTACGGGAATTAATCCATCAAGCGCCTGGAAGACAAAAGAAGTTAGGGGGGGGGGAGGGGACATGACTCAACCACATACAAGATTCACAAAGGAATTGATAATGGTAAGATAAAGACAGGCTTTTAAGCACAAGAGGCACACTGCAATAGGGACACAAGTGGAAATCTTGAGTGCCCAAATGATGCACAGATCGATATCAGAAAGAACTTTTTAGAGTCAGAGTAGTGACAAATGGAATGCATTCAAGTGATGTGGTGGAGGCTGACTCCAACACATTTCAAAGTGTAGGATATGATAGAGCCCAGTAGGCTCAGGAACTTACACCAGTTGATTGACAGTTGAGAGGCGGGACCAAAGAGCCCAGCTCAACTCCCGCAAGCACACTAGGTGAGTACACACACCAACAAAAACAACAACCCCCACCCCAACCCACAACCACCCCACAACAACAAACACACACAAACAAACCCCACAAAACACACCACACACAAGACACACCGACCCCCCCCCCCCCACAACAACCACCAGTACACAAAATGAAAAAGAAAAACACCGACCACCCAAACCCACACACCCACAACCCGTAATTGACTACAGGTGGCCGATCATTAACCTGTATCAACACAACGCAGGTGCGTAGCTGCACCACGGTCCATAAATATGGCGTCCACTTTTGAGCGCACTCTCGGCCCTATTTCCACCTGCTTTAATTAAACCTGAAGACCAGTGTTTCGTCTCGTTTTTAAACGGCACCTGTTAACATTGTTCTCTTGGTAAATGTGTCTAAATAATGTCTCACCCACCTGTTGTATGCTGTACCTGTAATTTATAAGGTACCTTAACTGGTGGAACGTGTACCTATTCATCCTTAATTGTATTTGTAAACACATCTCAAATTGCCTTTACTCTCTGATTGTGAATCACATGTCTAAATAGATCTGAAAGATATTTCCCCATGCCTGAAACTGTGCCAGACCACAAACTCACCTGTCCAGATACCCCCCTCATTCTGCATAGCTGTACTTCTAACTTGTACATTGCTCTCTACTCATCTCCGACTCTCCCTCTCTCTCTCATCTCTCTCTCTCTGTCTCTCTTCTCTCTCTCTCTCTCTTTCTCTCTCTATAACTGCACCTCTACTCACCCCAGCGTCTCTCACATGCACAGGTGACCAGAGGCTTATAAAAGAGATGTAATTAACTCTCTTGTGTCTTGCTGGAGCCTATTTAATGAATGTAAAGTTAAGTCTGCTATTTCTGGGTGTACCTGTGTGGTGTAAGTCTTGAGGTGCTGCAGAAGATGCTGGCACACCTACGCGGCTATACCTGTCTCTGGTGTAGGTGTGGTGGTGGTGGTGGTGGTGGGCAGGGTGTACGTAACGTATGCGAGGCTAGGTGTTGTGTCTGGTAGTGGTAACTGTTATAGATGATGCTGGATGTTTTAAGTGGTGGCAATAGTGGTGATTGTGGAGATCGTGAGAATAGATAGTGGTGGTTGTGATAGTGAAGTGGTAGCTATGATAGTTGTGATGCTGATGATGATGTAGTGCGGCGATGTGTTGTGATACTGTGTGGGATGATGGTGATAGTGGTGGCATGAACGATGTGGTAGCTGAAGTCTGGTGATGGTGGTAGCTGTAATGCAAGCGACGGTAGTTAGTGTTGATGTATTGATGCAAATGGTTGTAGTTCAATGCTGTCGAATGATATTCTACCAGGGGAAGAGGCTTAACCAGTTCCAAACAGACTCACACACATATGTACTCTTAACGTCAGTTCCCAATACACATGGCTAAACCACTGTTATAATATCCACACCTATCACAGTGTAATGGCTATTGTGCATGAAACACAACGTGTGTAAACGTCGTGGAAAGGAAGATGGAAGGGGTACTAGTTGTCGTAAAGGGAGGGAGGGAGGGAGGGAGGCGGGAAAGAAAATGAAAGAGAATGCAGAGTCCGGGTACAAGGAACCGGAGCGGAACTAGCCCAAAGGTAGAGTTCAACCGCAGAGATGACACAACACACACCACACACACACACACACACACAACAACACACACACACACAACACACACACACACACACACACACGCACACGCACAACACACAAACAAAGACACTGCACTACCGTTTACGGCTCACGTGGGACAGGTAAACCGCTACGCCAGCCAGTCACGACGGTCCCTTTTCCACTCCGTCACAACCACTGCCGCACTCCTTCCATCACTTGTCTCGTGTGCTCCCCTTTATCAAGTCCTGGGACCTCTATCAAGTCCTGGGAACCTCTATCAAGTCCTGGAACCTCTATCAAGTCCTGGACGACCTCTATCAAGTCCTGGAGGACCTCTATCAAGTCCTGGAACCTCTATCAAGTCCTGGAACCTCTATCAAGTCCTGGACCTCTATCAAGTCCTGGACCTCTATCAAGTCCTGGGGCCTCTATCAAGTCCTGGGGACCTCTATCAAGTCCTGGGGACCTCTATCAAGTCCTGGGACCTCTATCAAGTCTGGGACCTCTATCAAGTCCTGGGACCTCTATCAAGCTATGGATTCTGGGGACATCTCATCAAGTCCTGGAACCTCTATCAAGTCCTGGAACCTCTATCAAGTCCTGGAACCTCTATCAAGTCCTGGAACCTCTATCAAGTCCTGGAACCTCTATCAAGTCCTGGAACCTCTATCAAGTCCTGGAACCTCTATCAAG
>WNGS01163519.1:13526929-13602117 GCA_020271785.1 Procambarus virginalis
AAATAATATATTTTATACGAAATGAACCTAAAGTAGGCAGGTGACGCCATAGGAAACGACGATCCGAGCGACAATGTTGTGGAGCGACTTATCCAAGATATATATTATTGCCTGGAGGTTAGGTAAGTTAGGTTAGGTAGGTTAGTAAGGTAAGTAAGGTAAGGTAAGGTAAGGTAAGGTAAGGTAAGGTAAGGTACGGAAGGCTGATATGCCAGCCAATACTCTCCAGGCAACAATATATCTTGAATAAGTCGCTTTCCATAAGTGAATGGAAAGTCGCTCCACAACATTGTTGCTTTGATCGTCGACTTCCTATGGCGTTACTTGCCACTTAGTTTCTGCTAATTTCGTTATAACATTATATATTTTCATAGTAAAGTATGTTTTTCATGTTCTACATTCAACATCAACATTATAGTGAGTAAATATGCCATATTTCTTCATTATTTACGTAATGTTAGGAGGCTTTGGGGAATTAGTAGCCGACCGCAAGTATAACGAATATTGCCTGAACAAAATTGGATTAAAAAAATGAGTTTCCTACAAGTAGTGCTGGACCAACTAGGCTGTAGTGGATATATGGGCCTGCGGGCGCTACAGGTTATCACAATTAAAGTCTGGCCCCCAGCCGGCCTTGAGAAGAAGTACTCCAAGAATCCACCACCACCAGCACCGCCACCATCAGCACCACCACCACCACTACCACCACACTGGGCACGCAGTGATGGGTGGAATCTTGTGTAGAATTTTTTAGGTATTTAATTGTATTTAAAAAGTGACATTTAAAGGTCTAGGCTACACAGAAGCAGCAATACAAACAAACACACGCACACACACACGGGTATAAAATAATGAACTAATTAGAAGGAACAAGGAAACACTAGTATACACCCAGTTGACCAAAGTGTGGTGTAGGGGGTGGGAGTGTCAAGCAAGTGTCACAAGCAAGCAGGATGAGGTGTAGTGTGTATACAAGTGATGGAGTCACTCTCGGGAACGAACATTATCCCTAAAAGTATATTTTATTGACGCATTATTTAAATACTTAGCATTCCACTCGGTGGGATGTACAGGCTGTTGCCAGTGAAGCTATTTTTGCATGGAAGTGATAGAGAGTGTACATGTTGCACTAGTTGGGTGTACATGGATATACTAGTGAGGTGTAAATATGGTAGTACCAGTAAGGTGTACATGGCAGTATTAGTGGAATTTTATTTGGGTGTACATGGTTTTATAGACTTTCTAACCATGAGAACATTAGTTTTATTGTACACTTTAATACTAGTGGGGTTTACTGAGTAATACTTATCATACTTTGAAACATTATAACATGTCATTGAAGAATGTATTGCTTCTGAATACATTTTGAATCTCTCAATACTACGACACTTCACTACATTGCCGACAAACCGACGGTTGTAACCGAGACTATACTAAGGAATATAAGAAACCACTGTCTTATCGGCCAAATACACATCAATATACGTTATATTGGTATTTACAGCCTCTTGAGGGACCTGAAGTAGAGTAGGATAGAAATAGCCTAAGCTACTCTATCCTTTTGAGACGTATCTTAGTGTCTCAATAAACTTACTTGAAGGTGAAGGTACACCTCCACCTCCCAGCCCTCACCCTCACCGCGGTACCAACGCACAAACAAGCACACGAACAGAAAAACGGCGGAAATTATCTCGATATCACATGGTGTGTGGCGGAGCGGGGAGTGTCCGTCTGTGTCTGTAAGGGGAGGGGGGGAGGGTGGGGGATGAGGGAGGGGGAAGGGAGAGAGGGAGGGGGGACCGGCCACTACCACACTGCTGCTGCTCAGGAAATTACCAGCAGCCCGGGTTGAGCCTTGCTGGGTCCTAGGAGGCTTTGTGTGGCGAACCGTTCACGACCTCTCAACACAAATCCAGAGAAAAGCGTTCCAGGGGAATTATTCTGAATCGGTTTTTTTTCCATATTCTGGATTTGAAGAGTCGTGGGAAGCATTTACAGCGACTGACCAAGTTCATTTGCTCATCAGGCCAGGGCGGCGTTAGGCAGCAAAATACACATGCCTGGTCTGGTAAAGCCAGGCCCACGTCTGGCCTGGCTCCAGCGAGGCATATATAAACAATAACATGTTTATAACTGAGGGAGGTCAAGGAGGGAGCTTCTGCCTGCCCCGCGCCCAACGATGACACGCCCGCCGACCCGCCAACACGTGAGTCACATGTAAGTCAGGTACAACGGTGGCGGGAAGATGCCCGTCGTCACCATATAATCCTTATCCAAACGAATGGGTTTCTAATTAGTTTTGGCGTACACGCAATTAAGCGTTTAGGCACCCTGCGTATCGGACTAACCCGATGCTCATTTCGGGGCCTTATCCTAGCGGTGCTAAGTGTATGAGGAGAGGAAATGTTTGATGGGGCATAGCAAGAGACTCCGTCATCCTCAGCAACCCGCTTGTACTAGCAGGGCTGCCAACCCAATCTCTTGGAGCCAGCCGTTTCAATGCCCACAGTGGTGCCACTGAGAGTTGCCGTATTTCAACTAGATAGCCGGACGCATTCGTTTGGCCTTCGTAAGAAAAAAAGTGGTCACTGCATCATGAACCTTGCTTGGTTGGAAAGGAAATGACAATAACTTGCTAACCTGATTAACGCTGTGATGGGGGTGACGCTGGAAGGCATCTCCTCCCCCCACTTCCAGCCACCAGTTGCCATCAAGAGTTTCATGCCTTCAGTGGATTAACGAATGTTAGCATATATTGTTTAGTATCTTGTATATGGAGATATTAAAACATCAGAATGACGCTTGCTGTAGACGACTGTGTTGTAGCCATCGCTGTAAAAAGAATAACAATAAAGAGAAGTAAGTATTTAAACGGGTGGGTGGCAGCTGGGCGGGAGCGTACCTGCCCGCCAGCCGTTGTGTTTGCCAGTATACCTGAGGCGCGCGCGACGGGAGGACGTCTGTACCCTCGCTCCCACTGGCTGTGATAGTTGATAGTAGTTGTGATACTGTGATAGTATATCAATTAATATATGTATTTGTCATCATTCCGTGCGCCTATATGGTGATATACACTTATTAGTTACGCAGTGAAGCGTAGGAAAACTGTGTTGTGTGCGAGAGCATCAAGATCTGTGGTAGTGCATCTTGAACGTGTTGAAGAGACTTCAACAGGCCATGTGCAAGTGTTCCTTTGTGCGGGTGGCGACGGTGGCCCTCGCCCTCTTGGCCCTTACCATAGCTCAAGAATACAACGTCGACGAACCCAACGGCGATGTCGTCTTCAGCGGTAGGTAGCACGGCGCGCTTCTCCACACTGCGCACTTCTGCGATGTCATTAGTATTGTCTATCTGTCTAATTCGGCAGTGAGCATGAACCTGAAATCCACGATAGCAACAATTTACTGTATTATGTATATTTCTATCATTATATAACATGTTTATACTGTTGTGTAAACTGGCACATGTGAGTTAGTAGAAACTTTTTGAAATATATATAAATGATAAAAATTTGAAATGTTTAGATAATGATCCAGAGCAGTTCCGTATAAGGGTTGGAGTTCTTTCTTAGCTTGGTGGTTGATACAAATATTAATTTGACGTTACACCCACGAAACTCTACACACATTTTAATTACAGTTTACAAAATGGATGAAATACAGTACTAGAGTGTTGCTTCTCCAGCAAGCAACCCTCTTGGGCTGCATGTTGACTCATGTATTTCCACAACAATGCATTTCTCGAATACATAAATTGATCAATATAATTGTTTTATAATTGATCAATATAATTATGAACTATAGTCCATAATTGATCAATATACTGTTTATTGAAGCACGTCTCTTATATTTGGTTGCTTTTTTGGACGCGTTTTAGGCTTTTAGGGAAAGAGTCTTGAAGTTGGGCCAACTCCCAATTGAACCTCTTGTCTCCTGACGCTACGGCGGTCAATTCTTCAAGTTTTTTCAATGTTACAGATGTAGGTGTAGTGATTAGTGGGTTCTGGCGTTGCGGTGTGTCAGAAACACGACACCCAACTGCGTGGTGAGGCTGCGTGGTATCTGGCGTGTAAAGGCATCATCTTATATTCCCGAAATCAAAGCGGTTGAGGTTGGTCGCTGTGAATTTCAAGTAGTTTCGGCCCGTTGCTTGTGTAGAGAAGTTAAAAAAAAGTATCATAGTTTTATTAATCGAATTAATTATACATTGATCGCTCAACAGTCTGACCTAAATATGCAGGTTATGCACAAAATACATTATAAAATTTACTTTAATATTAAGTACTTTTTTGCATTTGTGATATGGGAAGAAGGTCGTCCTAAAGGTAGTCCTGGAAAGAACATGAAGGGGGGAATGACCTGTGTATCGAAACCGGCCCCAGTAAGGCGAGTGTGTGGAGCTGGGGGATGCCCGTGCCCCTGGACGACTGGTGAAGGTCTGGGTCGCTGCCTGGAACACCTTGGCCGAGAGCTTGTACCTGCAGGTCATCTTGGAGAGTGTTGTCTTGTGGTGCAGCAGCCACCTGGCCGACCATACACATCTTGGGGCTTGGGGCTACAGTGCGTGTATACATATGGTTGTACTGGTAGGAACAGACGGCCTTCCTGACCCTGGGCATACCGTGGTGGTATTGGCACGGTGCCCGCCACACCCTGCAGACAGGATGCTAGCCACCGCCACCCATCACACCACACTCTACCATAGTTACCCATCGCACTACACTCAACAAGTTACCCATCACACTCTTGGTGTCTCAAGATACACAAGGATCATACCCGTCATCGAGAAAGGTAAAGAGAATCTTGCTCTTCTTAAAGCTGTCACACTTGAAGCAATTTCCTCCTATCCAAAATCTAGGCTATGGAACAGGAACCGCCGTGCAGCGAAGTCCATGGTCGACACCGTTATTTCAGCACATATTCTGGCTCTGGATCCATCAAACAGCTATACACATGTACTTAGAAACCTGTGCCTCTTTTCTCAATCTTTGGCAACTCTGTTCACATTGATGAGCTCCGAGGCGCCAGGACGCAGCCTATAACAATAACTATTTGATTGGGATCCTCTTGGACGGAAGTTCGAACCCTCGTCATGGCCCTTCTGGATTTGTTCATTTGATTGGGAACTTTCGTTGCTCGTAAACAGTTTATTAAGTGTAAACAACGCCGCCTAAGATTGAGAAAAGGACAGGTTCGTAAGTAGAGGAGTATCATCTTGATGAATCCTGGTTCTGGCTTGTGATGTGCGGTCTGTAGTTAACTCGTAAATGATATAATTTCATAGTGATACGCAGCTTTGGTTGACGTGCCTTTTGACTGTGTGTCGAGTCGTTTGGTAGGATGCTTGTGGCGATGCCCTCAAGTATGGACCTGTCACAATAACAAGATATTTGTAAAATTATAGTTATCTCGTTATAACAATAATTGCCGTTGTCGGGGGCAGTATGCGGCCTACAACAGTTGCCTAACTCTGATACCTATTTTACTGATAGCTGAGGAAAGGTATTAGGTGAAAGGAAACATGCCTCACCATTTCTGCCCTGTCCAGGGATTGAACCCGGGGTCCCTTGATTGTGAGCTTGGAACGTAGACCACTGTGCTACAGGACTCTTCACGTTTTGCCTGACTTAACATAAGAAGAGAAGAATTAAGGAAACTGCAGAGGGCCTATTGGCCCATGAGGCAGCCCTTATTTATGGCGGCTGCCTCTTATATATATACTCTATGTCTAGCCTACGCTTGAAACACTCCAAGTGATCCCACGTCTATTATTTTACTAAGTAATCTGTTCCTTGTATCAACATCTCTTGTTTCCAATCCAGTATTTACCCAGGTCTTTTCTAAACCTATTCAATTTATATAACTAATTTATTTGACGTTTACGCACTTGTACCTGCAGGTCTACGTTTAGACAACGTTTTACTGACGTTGGCCAAAATAATTATGGACAATGTGGTATAATTACACTACTGTTGCACAAGCGGTGTTTGGGAATTCGCAGCATTCATCATGTCTCGCAACAACTTAATAAAAAGCGGAAATAATTACCTTGGAGGAAAATTAGACCAGCTTTACCAACAACAACTTTTGTGCCAACTGTTGGAAAGCAATGGTTCGTTGCAGGCGATGAGTCACAATAACGTGGCTAAAGTACGACTTTAAAGTTGATCGACTTGAGAATGGTCCACGACGGACCGAAACGTCGTCGTCCCTTCACCTTCTAGTGTGTGGTCTGGTCAACAATGCCTCGTTGTAGCCTAAAAATTTAAAAGTGCTTATATTTGCTTATAAATAAAATCTCAAATGTTTGAGAGCATACCTAATGTTTGCATGTCAAAGCATTAATAACTTTGCACATACATCACCTCTTTAAATTTGAGTTAATTACATTACTGTATTTTCAGTTGCCCTTTAAGCGACAAAGTTTTAATAAGATTGAAGAGCTAGTGCCCCGGCCGGGTTCGGGGAGTAGAACTCACGAAATCCTCTCTAGGATTTCAAGGAGCAAGGGAGCATTTGGTCTAGTCTCCTCAGACTTGCCTCAGGTTTCACCTTCGTTACTAGTTGGGAAACCTGTAACAATGTTTTTGGCAGCGGAGAAGAATGCTGTCCTTGATAGTAGAAAAGTTGGTGAAAGTGAAGAATGCAAGAGTTCCCAGAGGTCAGCTTAGACGGGCGTCGCAATCACTTGCTCTTCCTGGATGGAAAAGCTTCCTGGCGAGGCTGGGAAACTGCTGACGGGTTTTTATCTCACCAGAAAGTATGCGAGCGTCTTCCAGTTTAACAATATTTTTATACCATGTGACGTAATAGTGCTTGTAACACACCAACACTAAATGGGTTGTTAATGGTTGCGTGAAAATGTTTCTCAAGTGCGCATCAAGACCACGCACCTCCAACCTGTCCTCTCAGATGATTTTTGTCATTTTTTTTTCGTTATCGTAACCAGCGTTACAAATGAAACCTATTAAGAAAAGTAACGGCTCAGAGATATCTACGTTTTCTATACACCGGGCACGAGAGGTTTGATTGGTTCCCCGGGTTCGTACCTGTTGGATCAGGTTAGGCGGTTGTTGTTGTTGTTAAAGATTCGCTACCCGGAACAAGAAGTTCCAAGTAGCACGGGCTATGGTGAACCCTTTTAGGCGGTTGGATTTTTGACAGTCTTGACACATCAAGAGAACAGGCAGAGTCGCGAACATACAACAATTGGCAACAAAGTTTTACAATCATGTGTGACAAGCTTACTCGTTCTATTTAAATATATCTTGAAGCAGGATATTTTATACGCAAACTTTAATACGATTTCTACTGTTCCACACGAGAGACGAGGCAGAGATATGTGGTGTCGTAGGCCTAAAGGCTCTTAAACTCAAACAGCACAGCTACCACATGGAAAGAGAGGATCATCTTAAGTAACGTCAGTGATGCCAATGGAGTGCCCTAGGACTGGGATCATTATTAACAAATTATTGGTTAATTTTCCTCCAGCAATGTGACTGTTAGTTACAGATATTCTCATTTTATTTCGCGAGTTGGAGGAAAATATGATATATCTGTCTTGAACACATTAGCCAACTTAGTGTCAAACAAACTAGCCTAATGTTGATGTTCACTAATGTATATAAACCATTTCACAGTATTCCAAAACCGTCAGGTCACCATCTTATCACCAAATGTACTATTGATCTGTGTGTGTTGGGGGTTGTTGTCTCTCCTCCTTTGTTGTGTGACCCTGGGAGCCCCACGGGGCGGTAACGGGAGGACTGACTTAGGGAGCCCCACGGGTCAGTCCTTATGTTCTGTCTTGACCAGGGGTAGTGAACCATGGCACGCGTGCCAAATGTGGAACGTGAAAACATTTGGTTGACATGTGGTATGCAGTGCCTCCCCTTGACTCTTTAAACCCTACCAATCATTAATAAATATTAGTAATAATTAATGATTCATTTGGTAGCAATGGTTGGTAATCATTAATTTTATAAATCATAAAAACGAAGTTGCTGCTGTTATTTTAGATGCCAAAGATTATTGCGCAACATGGAAAATTCTCTGCTATGGGGAGTAATTAAAGAATCATGGTTAGAATGTGCTCTCCTTTTTTATTTTTACAGAAAATTAAAAAAATATTCATCTCATTAAGGACTTGACAGTGAATAGAAACTAAAAATAAAAAAACGTGATGAAAACTAACGTAACAAACAGATTAAAGGTATTATCTTATGTAAATTCCTTTATCTTGACAAGAACACAGCTATCACATCTTCAGTTAGGCTAGCCATTATTGCTGGATTCAGTGAACTTAGCCGTTCTGAAACACTAGTGAACATGGTAATACCATGTTCTAATCGCTAATAATCTTGGCAATACAGAAACGATAATGAACTTGGCAATATTTAAATGTTTAGTAAACTTGCTAATGATAAACCATTTTAGTGTTCATACACACTAGTCCATAGCGGCAGCGACTCCATCTTGCTGTCGCACCTTGATACATGATGACACAACCAGACCCTTAAATGGTACATTAAGTTTCCCATCTTTACATTTGAACACTAACGATAGCGTGATGTTTCCCATTGTGGTCTGAGGCAGGAGAACGCTACAACCTTCCTATACAAGTTCACGTCCAACAAGCTCAGGCCAGCTCATTCTCCAACGAGGTCAACTGAATAATACCATTTGCACGATGAAAATGTGGCAGCTTTCTTCGTTGTCATTTATAATGTTCATCACATTCACTCGCTCACCTGTGCTAGTATTACCTCATATATGAAAACATGAAGTAATTACGGTGACATTGCATAACCACGAGGCATTCTCACGACTATTTCAGACCGCCACTCTAACCCACCATTACTCAGAGCAAGAAATGCTTCCACCGTCAAAGTTGAAAGCATTTCACAAGTGTATTGTAACGAAATTTAATTAAAAAACTCTTAGCAATATATACTTCTATCACAGTCTCTCAAACTGCAAAGACAAAACCGCAGTAGCTGAAGACAATATATAAAGGCCTAACATAAGCTAGGTTAGGAAAATTTAGGCTAATTTGGTTAGGTTATGCTTTCATACTTAATGCTGGCCCCCACAGCCTACTGTCATGACCTACTCAGGCCACAACGGACTTGGTCTACTGTCAGTAGCGGCTCTGCTCAATGCTCAATAGTACTGCCAAATCACACTACAGCAACTACATAGTATACAGTTCTTCCAAAGTCCAAAGCTATTGTATATATTTAATAGCCTTCTCCGTTTTTATGGTGTATATTAGTAATAGTTTATTATATATGAATAATTTATATATTATATACTTCTGTACACACCACAGCTTTTGTGGTGTGTATAGATATACATACATTTTATATACTATGATATATAAAAACACAACACTGTTAAAGGACGTGTAGGCTACTCGTGAAAACGTTTTCTTTCATCCGCGCAGCTTTTGAATTCGGCTTCTAAATGATCACTGAACACAAATTGTTTTGTTTTCAAAGTAATCATTTGATATTACTTTAGCGTAATGGAAGAAAGATACATAGGCCTAAATGTTATAATCAGTAAATAAGTATCAACTTTAAATTTAGGTATAAGAATTTATCTTTTCGTTTAGTGGTTGAAAAGATGTAGATTTAAGTAAGGATGCATTTTGATAGGAATACATTTTAAAATAAGGTCAGATACATTTCACGGGCTCACCATAGCCTGTGCTGCTTGAAACTTTGTTCCAGGTAGCGAATCTTTAACAACAACAACAACAGATACATTTTTCGCCAGCGACAGTGATACATGGCGTAGTACCGGACACACTCGCGTATGTCCTTCCTACGCCAACACCCTCCCCTACACCACCATCAGTCTCGCCTCTCCTACACTCACCCGTACCAACCACACATAACGTCGCCTGGTCTTCCACTGGGGAAATTTTCACTATATTGTTTTGTTGCAAGTTTTGCTCTAGATATTCCCAGGGGTTAGCGCCTTCCTTTGGATATTAGCTACAAATTTCTTATAAGATATGCCTATGAATCAGCATAACAGGTTTTATTCTAAAAGGATATATATTATATATATATATATATATATATATATATTATATATATATATATATATATATATATATATAATATATAAATATATATAACCTTTTAAATGTTTCAAGCAATATTGATATTTTTTGATTAGTAGTATAGTCACGCACACAGCATTATCTTGCAGGTAGCAGTTTTGTTTTTTGTTTTGTATTTTTAATAGTTTTTTCGTTATTATGTTTTCTGTTGTCTTCACGTAATGTGTACATGATGCTTACGGATAATTCCTGCGTTGGGTACGCCATTCTGGCAAGGGAAGATTTTTTTCCTATACTATTCAGGAACTTAATATCTGAGCGTCATTGATTCATCTTACTGACATAACTGTCAGAGTGGTTAAAATGCTAGCTCCTCCTAACCCTGCACAGAAACCCTCCAGAATTTCTTTATTGAAGGTCAACATTGTTCAAAATGGATAACTAAAACTGGAACTGCACACAGAATGTTTCAGATTATAATTTGTACCAGGAGAGTGCTGGTTGATTGCCTGGTTGATGGGGTTCTGGGAGTTCTTCTACTCCCCAAGCCCGGCCCGAGGCCAGGCTCGACTTGTGAGAGTTTGATCCACCAGGCTGTTGCTTGGAGCGGCCCGCAAGCCACATACCCACCACAGCCCGGCTGATCCGGGACTTCTCTTAGGAAACAGTCCAGTTTTCTCTTGAAGATGTCCACGGTTGTTCCGGCAATATTTCTTATAGTCGCTGGGAGGACGTTGAACAACCGCGGACCTCTGATGTTTATACAGTGTTCTCTGATTGTGCCTATGGCACCTCTGCTCTTCACTGGTTCAATCTTGCATTTCTTCCATATCGTTCACTCCAGTACGTTGTTATTTTACTGTGTAGATTTGGGACCTGGCCCTCCAGTATTTTCCACGTGATATTATTTGGTATCTCTCTCGTCTCCTTTCTAGAGAGTACATTTGGAGAGCTTTGAGACGATCCCAATAATTAGGTGTTTTATCTCGTCTATGCGTGCCGTATATGTTCTCTGTATTCCCTCTATTTCAGCAATCTCTCCTGCTCTGAGGGGGAAGTGAGTACTGAGCAGTATTCGAGACGGGACAACACAAGTGACTTGAGAGTACAACCCATTGTGATGGGATCCCTGGATTTGAAAGTTCTCGTAATCCATCCGATCATTTTTTCTGGCTGATGCGATATTTGCTTGGTTATGCTCCCTAAACGTTAGATCGTCGGACATCATTATTCCCAATCCTTGACATGCTGTTTTTCTACTATGGGAAGATTTGATTGGTTTTGTACCCTGTATTATGTTTCAGATCCTCATTTTTGCCGTACCTGAGTACTGAAATTTATCACTGTTAAACATCATATTATTTTCTGCACGGAGGAGTGCCAGGAGAGTGCCAAGAGAGACAACAACGGCACTTTCCTGTACCGTGGGAAATTACCACCTTTCCAATTTGAATCCCTCTCTTTCCACCCAAGAAGTATATTAAAGATCAGCCCAAGCATGTCTTAAGGCAAAGATCAACGCCTTTAAGCTATACTGATACTCTGTTCACAGAGCATTTGGTCTTTAAAACCTTATATACTGATGGTTGCCTACACTGCCCCACGGGTGCATCTGGAAGTGAAGTTGTCCTGACAGTGGGTGAGGGCTTATGTTTTGAGTGGGGAGTCCGTATAAAGAACTAGGCCTGTACCCAGTTGTCGATGTAACGATATCCATTACATTTTGTAACTAGCTAATCAAGACTAACTGGCGTATTTAAATTAATTTGGGGTTTGGTCCCTGAGCACATTATGTGCCTTAGTATGTTCCATCTTGTTAGTATGTGCCATCTTGCCAGATGGCAACACGGCAAACCTCCAATCGGATGCAAATCTGGTCTTTCAATGGGCCACAGATAATAATATGATGTTTAATGAAAATAAGTTCCAGCTCCTGCGCTATGGAAAAAATGCAAATTTAAAAACTGAAACCATATATAAAACGGAATCAAATCACAATATAGAACGAAAAAGCAATGTAAAGGATCTAGGAATAATCATGTCAAAACGTTACCTTTACAGAACACCATAAAGTAGCTGTCACGACTGCAAGAAAAATGGCAGCTAGGATAACAAGGACCTTCCGAACAAAGGATGCCATACCAATGAAGATACTTTTCAAGACACTAGTGTTTTCTAGGGTGGAATATTGTTGCACTCTAATAGTCCCATTCATAGCCGGAGAAATTGGTGAAATAGAGAGCGTGCAAAGATCCTTTACCGGTAGAATCCACTTTATAAATCATCTTAACAGATAAAAAATAATTGAAGCCTCGAAGATTTGTGATAGTACACAAATACATTTGTGATATGCCTTTTCTAGTGTTTCCGTGTAGTACTAAGTGGTTTTCGTGTGAACTCGTGTAAAAGATCCTATTAACATGGCAATAATCAAGCAGTATTACAGCCTTACTCAAAGACATGGGATCTTTTTAGGCATCAATTCAAAATATAACTTCAGAAATTTTTTCGAATCTATCTCTTACAGCACAATTTATAAATTACAAAAGACAGATTTGCAAGAATAGTTGTGTATGTGAGCGGTATTGTTGAGGAAGCTCTTAAACTACAAGACGACAAAGTACAATCCTTCAAGACTGATGAACTGATGAAAGACTGTTCCTTCAAATTACGCTGTTAATGCTGCAAGTGTCGGATGACTACTACCCAATGGGCACAATATCCAAGGGTGTCGTTGGTTCGACGTTAATTTGGCGTTGTCCACTGGGTAAGAGCATCATCAGACACAGATGTATTTGTGCGCGCAATTTACTGGAAAAGGACACACAGGAAGAGACATTCCATGACATGAGCAACAGTAGTAAGGCAAATTATAGAAACAATCCAGTGGGCACAATATCCAAGAACAACGTCGAATCAACGTTGATTCAGTGTTTTAATTAAAACGTTGAACCAACGCCACTCCCGAATATTGTGACCACTGGGATGTTGCTAAACAAGTTGTGAATAATTGTGGTCCTCTCACTGTATTTCCCACCTCTATACTTCCCTTCACCTATGTCTCTCCTTCCTCTTTACTCACAAAAAAGGGGGGCCTACAGTGCATCTTAGACGGCCCTGCCTAGACATAAATTAAACATTTTGCTAAGAGAACTGCTGTATATGATCACCTCTGTGGTTCCTTCAAGCTAGGTTGGCCATTGATATTAGTTTATCGTTTGCTCTTGGTTTAATACGTAATATCTTCCGTGGAAGCTCTTATGGCGTGAAGTTCCTAAATGTTTGTAATTAATGTTTGCTAATAGACTTTACTCACACTCTGTGTATGGCAAACTGTCAAGGTAACCAGCTATTTTTTGTTGGTAGTGAAGAGCTGGGGACTCTCAGCCTTATGTTACATAATGTGGTGGATGCCAAAACCATAAGTAGTTTTAAATTTATACATTTCTATTTTTGGTCTGATTTCGTTATGAAATGAACCTATTTCGTAGTCGAATTGTATTTGTTTTACATTCTTACCAGTATTATAGTATGAAAATTAAACATTTACATATTTTATTTTATTTACGTAATTAAAAAAATGTATTTTTCACAATAAAATAAACATATTTCCTAGTAAAGGTACACGTTCTACATTCATTTCTAATATTAGAGTAAAATATTTTATGTCAAATTTAGTGCCATAATTTAGAAATATTTGGATAGTTACGGGAATTATACGCTTCCATTTTTTGGCCATATTTAGTTATAACATATGCGTGTTTAATATTAAAATGTGCTGATTCACGCTTTTTATTTTTAGTTTTAAGAATCTTTGAGTAATTCTACATTTCTGTTTTGTTCATAAAACATTTCGGTATAAAATAGGCATATATCCAAGCAAAATTATGATCATTCACATTCTACATTAATTACCAATATTATAGAAAGTAAATTAATCGTTTTAATTACGAAATTTTAAGATTTAAAATTTTGGGTATTATAATTTCTATAATTTATTGTTAGGCTCATTATATAACTAAATATATTTCCTTGTAAAATTATGTATATTCCAGCCCATCCTCCTGTTGTGGTAGTACTTATAGTAACGATGTGGACCATAGTACATTGTACCGTTGTACATTGTACCGTTGTACATTGTACATTGTACCGTTGTACATTGTACCGACGTACAACGAAATTAGAAAGTAGAAATCGGCACTATTGAATGGACAACGCGGAAAACTATTTTCTACTTATGTTGTAGAGATAAACTAACCTACTGACCTGACCTAACCTGACCTAACCTAACCTTACCTTCAAAGGCCTAATACACGTTATCTGAGGCCTTATAGAATATATGTGTGCTATACTATCTTGAGGTTATCTTGAGATGATTTCGGGGCTTTAGTGTCCCCGCGGCCCGGTCCTCGACCAGGCCTCCACCCCCAGGAAGCAACCCGTGACAGCTGACTAACACCCAGGTACCTATTTTACTGCTAGGTAACAGGGCATAGGGTGAAAGAAACTCTGCCCATTGTTTCTCGCCGGCGCACGGGATCGAACCCGGGACCACAGGATCACAAGTCCAGTGTGCTGTCCGCTCGGCCGACCGGCTCCCTAGACCGACCCCCTACTAGGCCTAGGAATATTTAAGTTTGTTTTTTAGCTTCATTTTTCCCAGACTATTACTTGAATAGTACAAAGTTCTACTACCTAATTGCACATAGTTACCAAAAACTACTATCTAGATAGGATAATGGGTTCGTATATTCACCTTTAATGTTGTGTAGTTTTGACATCAGAGATGAATACCCAAGTCTAGTTTAATTTCCGGTTTGTTACATGCAGATTTTAGAAAATAGCATCACACTATAATAATAATGCCTTGTTGTAGAAAGGCAGGCAATATTTATTGAGATATGCATGTGGTAATGAAATCTAAAATAGTCTCAGCTGGTTATTGGTCCAACCACTTGGGCTGGACGGTATATAGAGCGACGGTCTCGCTTCATGCAGGTCGGCGTTCAATCCCCGACCATCCAAGTGGTTGGGCACCATTCCTTCCCCCCGTCCCATCCCAAATCCTTATCCTGACCCCTTCCCAGTGCTATATAGTCGTAATGACTTGGCGCTTTCCCTTGAAAATTACCTTATCAGCTGGTTATTGGAGAACCAGACTGAAACAAATATGGGCCTCGATACAAGAAGGCTCTAGCTTTCATAGGATACATACTGAGCTCTTGCTCCTGTCATGATGTGAAGAGCTACAAGGCTGAAGGTAGTACACAGTTCTCTTTTGAGAATTATTCGCAAGATATTACCCAGTTTATCAAGTGTGTAAAAAGCACACACTTTTTAGCTGCATCCGCACACAGTACGAAGATAATTAACCACCATTTACCTTTACAGGAGTTCGGAGCGCAGACGTGTCGCTCATATTTGATCCCTCGGAGATAGTTGTCAACCCCGGGGACCAGCTCAACCTAGACTGTGGCGTCCAAGGCGAAAGACGTTACTGTATCTGGGAGAATGAAAACAATCAGATTCTTCAGGTAAGAGCCTGTAATTATATCGACTCTCCAGGACCTGGTCAGATTATTAACCCATTATTAACTGACCACAATAATTATATATTAAACCTAACCATCGGCATGAATAGGCGGATGCTGGTAATGATACTGAAAGTGCAAATCATATTAGATTTCTCCCCATCCGTGAAAGTATTTTTATGTAGACGATGAAGCCACAATAACGAGGCTGAAGAGTTAAAAACGCAACTTACAATGTTGTGCTAAGATTAACCATCCTTGCTCACTTCAGATATTTGGGTAAATTTGTATCAATTAATAAATCTCAAAATCTGTCTACCAAGAGGATATTCGGCACACGCCAGATCTCATTTTCATACATCTTGAAATGACATGATACTAATTAAATTGATTATATGCAAGAATAAGGGACTTGTTCAGGTTGTGGTCAAATTCACCCAACCTGTAAATCCCTGGCTCCTCCTCCTCCTCCTCCCTACTAGACAAAGCTCATCCTCCATCCCTTATAGATCACTCGCTAATCTTCATACCTCTCTGCGCTTCCTGGCTCCATCCCACCACTCCCTATCCAACACTCCACATCTGCCGTATATCTGTTTCCCTGCCCTTCTCTCTACTCTCCTTACCTTCACTGACCCCTTATCTGCAAACAGCACGGACTCTGCATTAGGCTTAATTAAATCTATCGGGATCACTAAAGCCTTCTGTACCAAGTAGAGAACCTTCATCCACTGTACCATGGTACAGGGCTTGTCTACCCAACCATCGCAGCCTGAAACAAGAGAGCAGTGAGAACACTGGGCAAATTAAGACGCTGAACATTGGGAAAAGGTGAAATATAGTATAGGTTCATGGTAACCTAATCATGTTCATGGTAATCTAATCATGCTCATGGCGCCTATAACCTTTCACAAATGACTGCTATTTTCCAAGGCAGTGACAGTGAAAGTTTGAAGATGGAAATTACAAACTAAAATATTTCACGTACTTTACTGTAGGAATAATAGCTATAATATATATTGCCTAATCCTTTATCAACATAATTCCTAACTTAAAATGTAAGGCCATCATAACTACAATAGCTTGTTTTAGTTAATTTATTAAGCACTCTATACCCATCCTCTGTGGGGGTAGTGGAAAAGGTTTCAGAGGCACATAATGGGCTCAGGGACTAATCCCAATAATTCATTTAGCTAAGCAAGTTACAGTCTCGATAAGCTGTAGTACAAAATTTAATGTACTGTATATTGTTATATCAACTATGGGTTCGAGACCGACCACTAGTGGAGTCTAAGTACAGCTACAGTACAGTACCACTAGTACAGCTAAGCAGCTTGCATATGTGGTGAGCTAGTTTCAAAATTGTTACGTTTATCCTGCACACCACACCCCATCCTTCCAATGTGGGCGATTATAATCTCTCCAAAGGTTACACTCGCCCACATTTACTACCTACGGTTAACAACTGATGATATTTGGTTAAATTTCTGGTAGTAGATTATTTTGAATGGCATAGTTGCACATTTCCTGAACATTTGTTAGAGCTCTCTCTAAATTCACGTATCTTTTCACACTCTTATCACTGACTACAGAGAATCACAGACTTCTTAACAAATAGAACCTAAGCAAAATTTTGATTTTATACCTTCTACCATGCTTTATGGTCTCGTGCAAAATTATGAAGATTATGTTGCACCTTTTGCGTGCATTTCAGCTAATACAACACAAAGCTATTTCCCTCCAGATGCTCTACAAGCCTTTTCCTCGCGGTCTTCTCCATCACCTTGCATGGTATATAAGTTAGGGAAACTGGCCTGTAATTCAGTGCCTCTTGCCTATCACCCTTCTTGTATATTGGGACTACGTTAGCTGTCTTCCAACTTTCTTGTAGGTCTCCTGTTTCCAGTGACCTGTTATACACCATAGAGAGTGGCACACTTAGTGCTTCTGTACCTTTCTTTAGTATCCACGGTGAGACTCTGTCAGGCCCAACAGCCTTTGTCACATCCAGCTCCAGCAGACACCTTTTGAACCTCATCACTGGTGAGGTCAAATTCCTCCAAGGTTGCTGGGTTTGCCTCTCCTCATTTAGTGCAGGGGCTCTCTTTGTTCTATTGTGAAGACCTCCTGGAATCTCTTGTTGAGTTCTTCACACACCTCCTTGTCATTCTGTGTAATCTGTTCTCCCCTTTTCTCAGTTTCATCACTTGTTCCTTCACTGCTGTTTTCTCCTGATGTGGCTGTGGAGCAGCTTTGGTTGGGTCTTAGCTTAACTCACGATGTCATTTTCATACCGTCTCTCTGCTTCCCTCCTCACTCTGAGGTACTCATTTCTGGCCCTCTGGTATCTCTCCCTGCTCTCCGGTGTTCTGTTATTTCTGTAGTTTCTCCATGTTCTTTTACTCAGTTGCTTCATACCTTACATTCCTGGTTGAACCATGGATTTTCCTGTTGTTTTTCTCCTTTTGGACCGGGATAAACCTGTCTGCAGCTTCCTGGCACTTCTGGGTGACATAATCCATCATATCCTATCTATATCTATATCCTGTACAGTCTTGTCTCTTAAGTTGTTTCCCATGGTATTCTCTTTAGGAAGTTCCTCATCTCATCATATTTTCCTCTTCGGTAATTTAGTCTTTTCTCTTCCGATCCCATCCTTGGATAGGTTATCCCTACCTCCACCAAGTACTCAAATGTCAATACACTGTGGTCACTCATTCCTAGGGGGGCTTCAACTTTGACATCCCTTATTTCTGACTCATTCAGGGTGAATATCAAGTCGAGTCAAGCTGGTTCATCATTGCCTCTCACTCTGTGGGTTGCCTGATGTGCTGGCTCAGAAATTCCCTTGTTGCCACTTCCAAGAGTTTAGCTCTCCATGTATCTGCACCACTGTGTGGGTCCCCATTCTCCCAGTCTATCTTTCCATGGTTGAAATCGTACATGATTAAGATCCTTGAGCTATTCCTGCAGGCAACTGAAGCTGCTCTCTCTATTATATTATTGGTTGCCATGTTGTTCCTATCAAACTCCTGTCTGGGTCTTCTGTCATTTAGGGGAGGGTTGTAATGGCTGTCACTATTATCTTAGGTCCACCCAGTGTTATAGTTCCTGTTATGTAATCTCTGAACCCGTCACAGCCCAGAATTTCCATCTCATCAAAACTCCAGTCTTCCTTATCAGCAGGGCCACTCCACTCCTCTCCCTTCCCTCTCTTTCCTTTTATATAGTAGCCTTTGGAAACACAGCATCTGTTATGATCCTGACAATTTTGTTTCCATGAGTCCTATTACATCTGGGTGTCTTCTTGCACCCTTTCTGCAGTTCACTTGCTTTATTGGTAATCCCATCGAAGTTGAGTACATTACCTTGAAGCTCACTTTCCTATATCCATTTTCACCCTCACTCCCCACAAGTGTAGGAAGTTGTTCCATGGTCATTGCTACTTGGGTAGGCTCATCCTTCTGTGAGGTAGTTGCCTGGAATTCAGGGGAAGGTGCAGTGGGGGATGGAGGGCTTAGGTCTTCCTCAGGCCTGCTTGGGGAAGTCTTGGGGGTGAAGGGGCAGGGAGTGCTTGAGGTTGGGGGACGGATTGCTTGGGGAGAAGGCACGCCCTCCTGTGGTGTAGTTGACAGGGGGGTTTGGGGGGAGGTGGAGTGGGGGATGGAGGGCTTAGGTCATACCTGGGCCTGCCTGGGGCAGGAAGAAAACCAGGGGATGGGAAAGCAGGGGATACTCGGGGTAAGGGGGGAGGGAGGATTTGGGTGATATGGTGGGCATTGTGCAGGGGCAGGGAAGGATTTGTGCTGGGGGGGGGGGGGCCTATGGGGTGGTGGGCTAGGGTGTTGCAGTCCCCTCTGGGGTTCCTGAATTGCTGGATTGGGGTTCCTCACTCCCCTCTGGGATTGCTGGGTTGGAGGCTGAGGTTCCCTGGCTCCCTTCCCTCTCCCTGTGCCTTTTCCTTGCATCTGCTGCCCTTATTATCTCATCCCTGGTCATGTCCCTCTGAAGGTATACCTCGCTGTAATTCCTTGCATTTTTCAGTTTGCTCTTCTTTACTAGCATGTCCTCTTTGGTGCCCTCGTTCCTGAATACTACCTTGATCAATCTCTTTTTGTCTTCTTGTACTGGCCAATCCGGAAAAACTGTTCCCAAGTGTAATTACCTAAGTGTAGTTAGAGGAGAGAGCTACGCTCGTAGTGTCCAATCTTCCTGGTACTCTTAGTCTTATAACATTGAAACTTCTAACAGTTTTGGACCCCACCACCTTCTCGCCTAGCATGTAAGTACTCATGGGGCGCGTTAGGGTAGCTAACCTTTCAAACTATGGCTCTTGTCATTAGCCCAATAGCAGTTGCACGCGCTTCTGGACAACCTTTCAGACACTCCTGCCAACCGTACGATGCCATTCAGAAACCTTATAAAATGTGTGGATAGTTGGGGTGTAAATGTTTGTAATTCATATCATGTGCTCTTTGCTTCACAATAAACTTGTTTCTCCTCAGGTGGAAGATGTGTACAGCAATGTTTACGATGGAGTGAGCAAGCCAGCGAACACAGTAGGCAATGAATGTGGCATTGTTATAAACTCTGCTGACATTGGTCACCACGGCCGGTGGACGTGTAAAGTCTTTGTTGTTGGCAAGTCTCTCGTTGGATCCAAGAATGTCATTGTTACCAGTAAGCCATAAATTACTTATTACTTAATACATTGCTATGTCAATTTAGCTTGTGTAGCAGTTATTTAACCACTTGGGAAATTATATTACACGTAATTGGAGTAGAATGGTGGTAGTATTCATATATACTACTACTATTTTTGTATTTCTCTTTCAACAAGCTGACTTGATTCCAGGGTACCTATTTACTGTTAGGTGAACAGATGCATTAGGTGGCAGTTTAGATAGTTTAGTTCATTTATTATGCACCCCATACCCATCTTGTGAGCGGTAGTGGAAAGGGTTACAGAGGCACATAATGGGCTCAGGGACTGAACCCAATTCATTTAGCATTAGCTAAGCTAGTTACAAAATTCAATATAAGTCGTCACATCAACAATGGGTTCGAGATCGACCTCAAGTACAGGTTCTAAATTAAGCAACTGACATATGTGGAGAGCTAGTGTCACAATTGATATGTTTGTCCTGCACACCGCCTCATCCAGAGGGCAGCGGTGGATAGGTTACAATCACTCGGTTACTACCTACAGTTAGCAAACTGGGGATATTTGGCTAAAATTTCTGGTAGCAGATCATTTTGAATGAAATATTTACACATCGCTGGAACATTGGTTATAGAATTGTCTCTAAATTCACGTATCTTTTCGCACTCCATCACATAGTGACGGAGGGTGTGGGAATAATTTTGTTGACACAGTTTACATTTGGTCAGGTCGCAGGAAACATGCCTGACCATTTCTGTGCCGCCTGGGACGTGAACCCGGGATTCTTGATTGTGAATTGAGAACGAACCCGACCGTACTTCTGTCCTATTTGTATATACTTTCCAATTATTTGTACGTAATTAGTTTTATCATGTTATACGTTTTCAAAGAAAAAATACTACAGGTACTGTAGTTAGGAACTCAAGTACAGTACGTATGCCCCCCTCCCCCCGTCATTGGCAAATAATAGAAAACAATTATAAAATGTCATTCAAATTGAGCTCAAAATGTAGCTAGAAAACTAGGCTTTATTGTAGTATTACAAGCAAACTAAACATTTTGAGACTTCTGGGAAGGTTTCATTAAATAAATAAATGCAGTATTGGCTTTGTTAGGACAAACTTTCATTATGGCACATGTATTGTTAAATGTGGATGCACAATATGAAACTTTGAAATATCTAAATTTTCTGCATTTCATTATTTTTCAGTCAAACCAACAAGTCCAGTCCTTGAAGTAGATACGAGCAGTGGAGGTTTGGAAATGACAAGTGAGGATGAGAAACCAGTCAAATGCTCTGTAGCTGCAGCCAGACCGGCTGTTGGCATTCGTTGGTATCTGGGAGACAGAGATATTACCACGTTTGCTGAAACAGAAGAAACTCCAACAGACAAAGGGGTGAGAATGATTATTTACCTTGTATTTGTATAACTCGTGTTGATTTCAAAGTTAATACATATTGTGAGTAGATAGTACAAAATTATTAGATGCTGAAGAAATTAATGAAAATCATTTTAAGATGTAAATGTATTCTAAAGTAGGGAATGCTGAAGAATAGATAAAGTTGTGTGCGGTACAGTATTTGTATAACTCGTGTTGTTTAGTTTAGTTCATTTATTATGCATCCCATACCCATCTTGTGGGTGGTACCTTATCTTGAAGTGTTTCCAGGGCTTAGCGTCCCGTGGCCTGGTCGTTGACCAGGCCTGTTTGTTGCTGGACTGGTCAAACCTACACACGGTAGTGGAAAGGGTTACAGAGGCACACAATGGGCTCAGGGACTGAGGCACATAATTGGCTCAGGGACTGAGCCCCACAATTCATATAGCTAAGCAAGTTACAATCTTGAGCTAGTTACAAAATTCAATGCACATCTTCACATCAACAACAGGCTCGAGACCGACCACAAGTACAGTTTCTAATTTAAACAACTGACATATGTGGAGAGCTTGTGTCACAGGGAGCCGGTCGGCCGAGCGGACAGCACGCTGGACTTGTGATCCTGGGTTCGATCCCAGGCACCGGCGAAAAAACAATGGGCAGAGTTTCTTTCACCCTATGCCCCTGTTATCTAGCAGTAAAATAGGTACCTGGGTGTTAGTCAGCTGTCACAGGCTGCTTCCTGGGGGTGGAGGCCTGGTCGAGGACCGGGCCGCGGGGACACTAAAAAGCCTCGAAATCATCTCAAGATAACCACAATTTATGTTTATTCTACACACTACCCTCCCCTTCCCTATCTAATGGGCAGTGGTGGATAGGTTATAATCATTCAGATACTACCTATAGTTAGCAAACTGGAGATATTTGGCCAAGACTTCTGGCAGCAGATCATTTTGAATGAAATATTTACACACATCTTGAACGATTGATATAGAGTTGTCTCTGAATTCACATATCTTTTTGCACTCCTTCACTCGTGTGAAGCTTTAATTCTTTAGATTATTATTATTATATTGTGCACTATATATGTCCAATTAGTGGTAATGAATTGTTTAACAGTAATTAGCAATTCTAGTTTGGCAGGAAAAATTGCCCAAAAATGCTTCAATGGGCGATGTGCATGCCATTCAACAGGAAAGCTTAGGCCATTTCCATGGACAGCCTTGCCTTTGGTTATAGAGGGACCTCAGTTGGCTAAGCAGGCTTTCCATTCTAGACATTGGATAGAAAGCCTTCTTCCTGTCTGATGAAACACATGCACAATGGATGGAAAGTATAGTATTGTAAATACTTTCCAGTGTCAAAATTTCAATAAGATACAATTCTGGATACCAGCAGAATTTCACGAATAGCTGTTATTATATTAATGGTGTTAAATAATTACACCCAGCTGAAGCGTAGTGAGATACTGTACTGTATATAATTTATAGTCTGACACAATGGGAAAAGAACAGTAAGGATATATCTTTCTAAAAAGTATGGTTATTGTAGCTGTCTTACCCTGATTTTAGCTAGTTATTATTGATAAATGTTTCCAACACATTTCTGAACGTTGTGGTGAATTTGAATACAGTACTGTATTGTACCTTACCTTGAAGTTATCTTGGGTGTTTCTGGGGCTCAGCGTCCCTGCTGCCTGGTCGCCGACCAAGCCTACAGTATACCATAAGCACAATGTACATAAATTTAATGCATTTTAAAATGTTCTTTTCAAACTCACATTTTTTTAAATTTGCTGTTAATTCAGGTTTACTAATTTATGGTCATAATATAATTATATTTTTTTCTACAGGGAATATACAAGAGTGTCTCAACCTTGAGACGTACTTTTCAACCTTCAGAAAATGGAAAGCTATTAATGTGCAGCATCACACACAAGACACTTCTCACTCCAGAAAACACCAGTATACCTCTGAATGTTGTTTGTAAGTATCCAGATGCTTTCCAGACAGCTCTTGGTGTAATGTACTGTACTTATTTCCAAGAACATTGGTGCATACTAGGGCATAATTATAAACTTTCATTCCACCTTTTATAATTCTGAAATTTAACCATATTTGTTCTTGCAGTTCTACATTGGAAGTGGCAAAAAAGTCTTAACTTTGTCTTCTTTTGTAGTTCTTTTCCAGAGCTGATCTCTAGCTTCTTTTATTCCTGTCAACATACTTTGCCCCATTTGGTGGGGGACAACAATCCCTAGAACTACAAATATTATTCACATGACTTCCTTTTCCCACGATGCAGAGCTTTTTTCTTTAATTTCATTTATATTTTCATCGCCGTTTTCAAAATGTGATAATGTCTTGGAGCAATGGAAAAAGTACATGTAATATTATCAAGTAAACATACTTCATAAAAGATTTGTTAAAAGGTGTTAGTTACTTAATTATTGACTGGATGTACAAATTATTGGGAATTAGGGCATACTGTATGCAGTATTTACAATGGCAAAGATTTCAACACTTAGGCTACTAATAACGTTTATAAACATCTTTCCTGTTTATACAAAACGTCAGTGGACGTCTAAGGTGTGTGATATATGGTGGCAGGGAAAAGCCAGAGATTATTGTATAGCTTGGCAGAATGAATTAGGGTAAAAATTTGTTAGAAGTGAAGCAGAATGTCTTGTACTCCTAAATAGACACCATACATAACCCTATTCCATGTATCATATACAAAGTGATTTATGTACCTCTGCTCCTTCTCTTAAGTGTTGTTTTAACCTGTCGGCATAGTCTAGTGTTCTTAATAAATTAGTTCACTACGCATACCATAGTACAGGTATTATATTTGATTTTTTAAATAACTGCATTTCCAAACTTCTTTTTAAGCTTCAGTAGGGGACAGGGGGTTCAAGTGAAGCATAAGAGTGATTATGGATAAACTTATATTTCAGTTGCTCTTGGTGAATATGAATGGAATAAATCAACAATCATTCTTACTTTTTCAGTTAAACCCGTGGAAAAGCCTGTTAGTACTTTTTATCAGATCAGTCCTGGCAGTGATTATGAGGTGAAACTAAATTTTTCTGCCAACCCAGAACCCATTAAAAAGGAATGGAGATACGGTACAAGTTTTGAGAGTATTGAAGGCTCTCTTATCATTCCTGGATCAGATGGTCATTACACAACAGACATTGAGGCAAGTTGTTAGTACAGTTCTGTACTAAGTTTTAGATATATATTTATATGCATACAGTATGTTCTGGTAATTTATTTATTCATAAATTATTTATTTGTATTTGTGTGTGTAAATGCAGTACATTCATGTTAGTACAGTTGATAACTCCAAAATTAATATTAATGAAGTGATTAACTAGGTACAGGTCTGTTCTTGCAAAACCATTACTATACATTGATTTTGGGTTAGTCATAAAGTAAATGCAGTGATATATAACAAGAATTTGCAACAATTTAGAATTTAACAGACATTCATTTCAGTCATAGTACTGTACTTAAAAATAGGACATATTTTAGTGTACATATTGGCAGGCCCTAGTGTTAGATTTCAGGTAATGACAATATTAGTCATATTAAAGAAAGTAGCAAAAATGAGGCTGTATAGATAAACTACCCCAGTAGTTGTATTTTTTAATAATACTTGTTGAGGTAATGGCATAGAGCAGTGCTTCTCAACCCTTTAAAATAATAATTATTTCTTGAAATAATTCTGGGTCGTACTTTAGCTAAACACGCATGGATTCAGTGTCAACTGAAAGGATGCTATTTCTGTCTGTGCTCCTGGTACTCATTAAATGAGAAAAATAAACACAAAAATGTCTCGGAAGCATTTACAAATGGTTAGAATTAGCCTACTGTATTCATCTTACTCTTGCAGAACCTCTAGTTATCTTTGGGTTCTGCAGAATCCTGGGGCCAGATTCACGAAGCAGTTACGCAAGCACTTACGAACCTGTACATCTTTTGTCAATCTTTGGCGGCTTTGTTTACAATTATTAAACAGTTAATGAGCTCCGAAGCACCAGGAGGCTGTTTATAACAATAACAACAGTTGAATGGCAAGTTTTCATGCTTGTAAACTGTTTAATAAAAGTAACCAAAGCCGTCAAAGATTGAAGAAAGATGTACACGTTCGTAAGTACTTGCATAACTGCTTCGTGAATCTGGCCCCTGGTTGAGAAATGCTGACATAGAAGTCCTTGGGAAAATGTGATATAAATACCACATATTACAAACTTAGTAGAATAAATAATAGGAGTGCTATAAAGAGGAGATTAGGTGAGCATTACTGTACTGTATTTTTATTAAATTAATGGTTATGCAGTGTTCAAATTTTTGTTAGTATATTAATGTGAAATCTTTGCCATATTATATTTATCATATTTTTTTATTTTTTCCAGGACTTGGGTAATGGCATGTACACAGCAAAGCTTCTCATCAGTGGTTTCACAGAAGCTGATGTTAACAAGAATTACTTGCTGGTAGTAGCAAATGAACGTGGGGAAACACAGTACAAAGTCAAGCTCTCCATGCATGATGCTCCTCAAGGTAAACTATATATCAACCAAAGACAAATTTAGTATTAACAATAACTATTTTAAGTATTGTTAGATGATTTTTTTTTTTTGCATGGGCTTTATCAAATTCATTCTAGTCTGAATGAATTAGGTAAAGTCTAGGTTAGAACAAATAAGGTAAAATCAAAAGAAAACTGTGTTTGTCCCAAGACTTCCAGTGGATGTCTTAAGGTGTGTGAACGGTTGAAATTGTTGTCCGTGTGAACTACATCACCATTCAATGTCTTAGCTTTATATCTGGTGATTTTTTGGTGTTCTGTGTTTGCATCTTGGTGATCTCCCTTTGCATGTGCAGGGTTTTAGAGAGTTTATTGAGGCAGTTTATTCAACTTTTAAATATTTTGGATATATAATGCTTATGGGTTTGGCAGTGATGGATTTTGTTCTAAATGTTCTTGCTTTTTTGTTCTCCCTTTCCTGATAAACAGAACAGAGTAAGTAAACTAGTGTTCTTGCCTATGGCCATTATTTGTTATGCATGTATTTTTATACCATCTTAAAACAATTTATTATTATTTTATTAATGTTGCTTGAGGTAAGGACATGGCAAGAATGCATAAGTGCATATTTTTTCCATTATGATGCAAAGTAATCAATGATGACAAATAACAATAACAATCTATAATCTTGATCTAGTTTGACTGCACTTGCACTTATTGGCTAAATTAATGCAGTTACACTAAACCTACATTTAATCATCAATGTTCTTTAACTAATGTCCTATTACAAGCTTACTCATCACCAATTAACAAACTATATCTGCCATACTAAGTCCTTAACATGACAGAATCAACCAGACTGAAAACCTGAGTTCAATAATAGACGGTTACTATTAGATATATGGCATAAATAATGTCTAAATTTTGGTTACCGACACTGGTATCCAGTAATGTGATATGTAATGTTGTACCTGTAATTAAAATAATTGGTAGTGATTGTATACACAAGGCTTACCAACAGAAAGTGCATTAGGTCAAATAGCTGAGCCTTTCAATATGTACATGTAATAGTAGCACTTACCCTTGTTTAAAGGTACTTTGCTTCATATTGCTGACTGCTAATTTACCAGTCAATTAAATCCTCCAGAATAGTCAATTTGCACATGGTTTATCCAAGCGTTCATTTTTCCATTGGTGGCTAGTAAAAGGGTAAGCAACTCAATATGGGTAACAACTTTTGTACTTGTGACCAGCCGAGCTAACTAAGTGCACTTGTTCCTTAACCCGAGTTCCTCTCATGTGCCTTGGAAACTTGGACTATCACTAACAGTTCTGAAACCTATCAATAGGTCCTATTAATATTAAGCTTTAAAGAATGCACATTAAATCTTTGGGTGACATGAAAAGGACTTAAGAAGACACAGATCTTTTCTCTTAAATTTTGGAATCAAAATTAATACGTTACATCAGAATGGTTTTCAGAAAAACCATGAAAAAATATATTGCTTACCTACTCTAATTCTATTTTTTCCTCGCTTTGAAACTTCCTACTACCGAAAGTTCGTTTTTGTCTCACTTTGCATCCATTGTGGTGTAACCTCAGTGTGTGTCTTGTCTCTCCCCTAGATGGTGACTCTGAAACAAGCAACTATGACAAAATCCCACCCACAGAATTATCAGTGTCTGAAGGTATTGTTTTCGATGATGAGACGGAGTCAAGTAAGTCAGGGTGCTAACGTCCCTCCTTGCCGAGCCAGTTGCCTTGTTCTCTCGTAATCTTGCTACTTCTGCCACTCTCGGACACTGTTCTTGCTATGTTAACTAACAGTCATTACATTACCCAATGACCTACTTACTAACAACTCAGAAGATCTTTGACATACCAGTTGACAAGTTAAGGAAAGGTAGACTAAGATCTATGTTTGGAAGGCCCTTTGAGAATCATTCATTTGTGGGGGTAAGACGTATGTTATTTTTTTATATATCATGGTCAGAATTAGTGCACGAAGCATGCATAACAAAGAATCCTCATTGACACTATTTTAGTAAGAAATATTCTTACTGTACTTCAAATATATTAACAATCATTTCCTATCTCCTCTAAGAAGTAAATACTGTATAGGATCTCAAACAACCACAAAGTAATCAGGATCTAATTTCTTACTTCATATTATATACTGTATGTACATTACTACACACACTACCCTACCCCCATTCACATCCATCCATCACGAAAGAAAATAAAAGGAGATACTTCTTAGATATCATTCCATACATTTTCAATACATCTTTATAAGTAACTGCATAACAATATTACCAGGCTGTAAAGTGCCTTAGAGGACCAGGTAACAGAAGGTTCACTGTGCATGCAATCTGACAAATTCCTTAAACTTCATGTTCATACGAGGAATTATAGGCTCAAAGCTAAACCAGGACCAGGACTTGCATTCATATTATATCCATTTCACATTTGCATAAGTGCAGAGTTATTCTACTTTCTAAATTTAATATTGATAATCCTATTTAAATAAATGAGTTGTAGGTATGTCAGGTTTTTACCCATTTTTTCCATTATAAATAAATTTGAATTCTTTGCATTAGATTTTAGAAATTACATATTAATTTTAGAAATGTTCTTAACAATATCTGAAGGGTGGTGCTATAACTGAACACCTTCACTTTAGTAATACAGTATTTAGCTTTGGACAATATCTTTAAAGTTTGGTTAGTATGGTAAAAAAAATTATTATTATTATTATTAGTAGTAAAATTTCTTATCCTTTATCAAAGCAAAACTAAAAAAAAAAAAAACATGGGGTATACAATTCTTTGTCATATAATTTATATAATCTGTTAATAGTAACATGTGAAATCCCATATCTATGTTGTAGTTGCCTTAACAAGCTAAGAAATCTATTACCTAAATTATTACAGTAAAATTAATACTGTATTACATAGACAAAATACATTTTATAGTGTTTCACCATCATCTAACTTCGAAAATATGCTTGTCCAAACCTTGAAATTACCTAAGTGTAGTTGTAGTATTTAGTTACAACACCATCCATACGAAACTGTTAATTAAGACCAGATACAAAATTTCAAGCAATATTATATATTCAGTAACATCACATCTAAAGAATGCAAATTTATTATGGGTAAAGTCCTGGTCTTCAAATCATAAAGTAAATATTCTGTTAAAACAGATGAGAATTTTGATTCATTGTTTCGACATACAAAGGTTGCTCATCCTTTTAACAGTTGTAATGAATGATTAAGTATACCAATATTCTAGTCATAAATTTGATTGAATTTGCACTTATATCACATCTGTCATTTTCAGAAGCCCTGGCTTATATTTGATTGATCCTATAATAATACTGTACTTGACATGTATATGGATCTGATCACAACATGGGGATTAAACACTTGATCAGTCTGTCCACAATGACTTACGATTCCTGGACCTTTACTACACCTACATATTGTGTCTGCCTCTTGTCACATACGTTAGGTAGTTGCTGCTGAAAATTTATTGAACGCCCTCATTATCAAGTTGTATATATAAACTGTACCGTACTTACACAATTACGATAGGATGATCAAACCCCACACCATAAGATGGAGAAACTATGATATTTCTATCCATCACCATTTTCAAGTCTACAACGTTTCAGTCCAGGACGGACCGAAATGTTGTAGTTTCTCCATCTTCTGATGTGTGGGTTGGTCATATCTTTGGCCACATTATTACAATAGGTTCATTTCACAGTTTACATGCATCTTTAGTGAGAATAGTGTGATTGAGAGTGGTTTCATCACTTCTTTAAAATGCAACCTGACCTGGTTCAGAGGACAATGATACATTAGGAGGATTCAATTTAGTTTAATGTCAGATATATCAGATTAGGAATGCAGATTAGTGTTGCCAATAAACAAATACAGGGTTCATGCACTTATGTATTTATTCCATATTGTAAATGATATAAAAACCATCAACTGTTACTGTACAGTCAGCCAGCCGTCAGCTACACAGTTTACAGTTTTAGTAGAGCTTTGCATCTTAGTTATTGTACCCGGTGTATTTATACTGCCTGACATTCCAGTACTGTGTCACACTCTTGCCTTATGTCATCTTGCACATTGAAGGCCAACTGCCCAGTGGACACTGTTGATTAAAGGAATCGGTGTTATATATAAACAGTGTAATATCAATCACTTTCAACCAACAGTTCCCACTGGGTGCATTTTCTCAAATAGTGACTGAAAATCCATATTAAATCTAAAATTAAAACAGCAAAGTAAGCTTTTTTTCAATCTAGGCTCACTGACTGCCAATAATTTTAAGTATTAGTTGGTACAGTATACTAATTGTGCTAAACATATGCTCAAAATTAATGCATTGAAAAATTGGTGCACCCGGAAGGTATACAGTAGAATCAGTCATTCTGGGTAATGAAGATAGTTTATTTTTCCATGTGTTGGCATACTGTGTACAGTTAACCTAAAATTTTCTGAAGTACAACTTTCCCCTTTTTTAAAAGTTGATGCTTCACTAGAAAACACCATCCAAAAACCAAGTCACCAATTGAATTCAAAGTAACTTTAACTTTACTATGGGCTGGGTGGGGGGAAGGGGGGGGGAGGATATATTTCAGACACCTCCCAAAACATTCTTTTTCCCTTTTAATAAAATTGCAGTACAGTACTGTATTACATTTAATTAATGTGGAATACTGTACTTATGTCCTAGCCCATGTATACCATACTATATGTATGTTTAGTATATTTATATTTGTGTTTTTACATATGAACAGTACATAAATTCATACACTGTACTCTTAAGCAAGGGTGAATGCAAAAGAAAGAGAAAGATTAGGCTGGGTCGTAAAGGAGCAAGGCAACGATGTTGAAATTCTTTATAGAAAACAGTTCACAAAAACTACCTGACACTATGGTTTTCCTCAGAGTCTTACCATCTACAGAGGGTTACTGTTGCATGATTTACATTGCATGTTCCTTGCATTATTTTTCTTTTCATCTGGCATGCATACTACAAAGGCAGTAAGTTTCTTTAGTCTTAAGATCATTAAATTGTATTTAGCATTAGCTGTGCTTAAGTACCGTATGAAGTTAGCACCGACTTACATTTGTCATTCATTCATTGACTTTGTTTTGTGTCTTTAGTGGTTTATAAGGAAGCATAATATATATTTGTATAATAGAGGTGTATTAACTTCACATTTTATTTTGTTCTGAAGTATATATACCTCCCTATTTTATATATTTTATATAGCATTTTGTAATCTTTGTTAACCCTAGATGCCCTAAGTGGAGGAGCAGTTGCAGGCATCATAATTGTCCTTGTGATAGTTGTAGCGGCGGTGGGTGCTGCAGGTTATGCACGGTATCGACAGATGTTCTGCTTTGGTAAGTACAGTACTCTATGGTGTTCGTAATGTATGATGCTTATACTCTTGCAGCTGTGTATGTGTTTGTGGGCTTTTGTTTAGTAATTAGAGTTGTAATGCTGATACATATAGTGTTTTTCACATGGTGAGGTCTAAACTTTTGATAAGAAAGTAAATTTGATTACAATGTTCAGAGACTGCAGTAAACCCTAGCCACTTGACAGTAGCGAGAGGAATAGACTTCTGGCACTACTAAACCATAAAATAAAACAATTAACATTAAATATCATACAATATAAGTATGCATGCATGCACGTATGTATATAGACTATAAAAATTTTTAGGGAACATTCTAACTAGCTAAATGACCATGCATTTTGCAGTTGTCTTAAAGCATGCTACATAGTCTGGCCTTGTCTGCCCTATATATTCCCCAGAGTATTTTATATGGTAATTGTCTTCCCTTTTTTGTCTGTCTTTCAGTGATTTGAGGTTTAAGGCTTTTAGTTTTGCCTAATAGCTCATACCTCACAGCTCTGGGACTAGTCTGATGGCATACCTTTGATCTCTCCCAAGCTTTGTTTTGTGTTAGAGATAAAGACCTCATTCCAGAATTAGTCCAGTATAAACAATATACAGTACAAGATTCTGAACATCTGTGTTCAGACTCTTAAAGGCAGTTCTTATATTGGCCAACCTTCTGTATGCTGCCGATGATATTCTTTTGATTTGGGATTCTGGTGACAACTTGGCGGTAATATGATCTAAGTTTTTTTCTCTCGGCTCCTAATAGGATTTCCTCTCCCATATGATATCTTGTGTCCAGTCTCAGAGTTCCTGTACCCAGCTTCATTAATTTGCATTTGCTAGGGTTGAACTCTTGTAGTCACTTGAGGGACCAAATTTTCACTTTGTCCAGATTCTCTTGTAGTTTCATGCAGTCTTCCATTGTATATAAGTTTTGCATCGTCAGCAAACTTTGAGAGGAAGGAATCTATTCCCTTTGGTAAGTCGTTTACATACATTAGGAATAGAATCGGCTCAAGAGCCGACCCTTATGGAAAGCTACTGGTAACATCTCGCCACTCTCAGGTCTCTTTACACTGTGACTCATCATTTCTTGTTGCAGAAATACTTCTTTATCCACTGGAGAACCTTCCCTTTCACTACTGTATGTTTCATTATTTTGTACATAAATTGACTGTGTGGTACTGTGTCAAAGAATTTCTGACAGCTCAAGAATATAAAATCTGCCCACCCTTCTCTATCTTGTCTGATCTCAGCTGCCCATTCATCAAGTTTGCAAGGCAGGATTTGCTAATCTCTGAAACCATGCTGGTGCTAAGTTCCCTTAACACCAGCATGGGGTCCCTTGTCTCATAATGTTCTACTAGACCTAGCTTTTTTATTATCTTTTCCATCACTTTGCATGATATGCAAGTAAGGGATCACAGGTCTGTAATATATTGCCTCCTGTCTGCTTTCCTTTTTTGTTTATTGGCACTAAATTAGCCATGTTACAACTGTCAGATCTCCTATTTCCAGTGACTTGTTATATATTGTAGTAAGTGGCCAGCACAAGGCTTCAGCTCCTCCTCTTGTTATCCATGGTGATATCTTATCTGGTCTCACAGCCTTAGTCAGGTCTAGCTCCATCAGGTGCTTTTTTACTTCATCTCTAGTTATTTCAAAGTCCTAAAGTGCTACTTGCCTCGAAGGCAACTCCTCTTCTGGTTTCCATTTCACTACATGGTAGTCTTGGGAAAGGACTGCATTACTTATGATTCCTGACAGTTTCGTTTCTGTGAATGCAATTACATCAGGGTTATCCTCAGTTGTACATTTTTTTAATTTGCTTTGTTTGTAATTCCATCAATATTGGTGTATATGGCTTCAAAGCAAAATTCTTTTTTGTTGCATTCTCACTTTCAATTTGTCATCATGTCCCCCTGGCTTGGACGACTTTTCATTGTATGAAGTATTGGCAATACTTCACATTGCCTTCCAAATAATATTGGAAGGTGGGGATGATTGGGTTTGGAGAGTTGAGGGAGTGGATACTGCCTCAACTGCCATGATTTACCACTGCTTTAGGGACTTTAGGGGTGTAGCTCATGCTCAGGAAAAGTGAAGGGATAATCAAAGGGAAGGCGGTGTGATGAGGATTGAATACATGGTAGGACAGGGGGTTAGGTAAGGGTGGGGAGGGAAATGATTTATACTGCTGTTGTAGTTGACCTGGGGTTATCAAGCTGGGGAGCGTGGCGTTCCCCATTCCCCTCCCCCTTCTCTGTGCTTTCATCTCATTCTGCAGCTCTCTTTCTTCCCTTATCATATTCCTCTTGGATAAATACTACTTTGTAGTCCTCTTACTGTAAGAGCATGCTCTCCATCCCTAAAATGTTCCGTTTTACTGTCTTTGTGAATATTACCTTCAGTAGTTGTTCTCGCCCCTCTTGTACTTGCCTAAACTGAAAACCTTTACAATGTTCCTATCTTCTTTCATGCTCAGCTCTTTAGAAATTTCAACGGTTTCCAGAAGTTTAAGATTTTTAAAGGAATGCCTAAAACACTTGACCTGGGTTTCCTCAGTTTTTTAAGCTTATAAATTAATGTCTTTTGGATGACATAATTTAATAAGGAAAATTTGCCTGTTAGGCAAATTTGGGCCTTGCATACTAAGCCAAGTAGTGCGTTCTGGCTATTAAGTACGATTGTTGTACCTGTACTGTATATGATATATTCAACAGATGATCACACAACACTGATTTGATTTGGGACAGGCACCCCATGAACAATGAAGGGATAAATAAAATAGTTGTTATTGTAAGCAAACAAGGTAATTTTGCTATTATGACAGTAAAATAATAAAAGACAAAAATGTTACAATTTATTTTTGATAATATGAACCATAACTATCATAGAGAAGCAAAGACATGGGGTTGTGACAAATGACTTAAGGCAAAACTCATAAATATGGGGCATAGACCAAGAAAAAGTGGAGGATTGCATATAGGTGTAGGTCCCCCATGAGGACATAAGGGGTTATAGAACAGATTGTAACAATATACTCAGGTAGGGATGCCTCGAGGCTCTTTTTTCATAAGCACCTGTACGAAGGGCTATTTACAAGGGCTGTTAATGAATTATTAATATATAAACTAATTTCCGTAATTTATTTGGTTCATGTGCCACTGCTTTATAGCTGATATATGCCATAAATCCAGAAATGCAGATATATAATTAAAAACCATTTTCACATCCATACACAAAATCGTAAAATTTGAATAAAATGATAAACACGGTAAACTACAATTTATAAATTCAGCTGAAAGTAATAACACCATGAAATATGTTGCATGAGTTATAGTGCCATATACATAGCTTTCATACATACAGCTAGACTTTGAGATTCCAAACTTTGACCATTTTGTTATTCCTTGTTGTATACAATTAGATTCTCCTGCTATGAAAGTTTATTGTGGCAAAGAAGAAAATTAAATTAATAAAATTTAAGAACTTTATTAGGTTATACAGTACATGTTTAAGGGTTGATTGTAGCACTTAAGTTATAGCAAAAGCCTAAACTTTGTCCAGGCATTAGTTATTAAAGATGAAATTGCCTCTTTCCTCATGGAAAAAGCCAGTATAGATGGACCTGAATGACGCGCAGCGTACTTAGTTTTAGGTGCTATATTTATATTGATCGTTCACATGTCAAGGTTTCGCATCTTGATACACAGTAATTACTTTTTAGCCTCTCAAAGATGACGTATTATGCCATCCAACGATTCCTCCTGCCATCACAGAGGTAAAAATTAGCATTATATAGCTTTTTTTTTTTTTCCTACATGCATTAATTTATGTAATTTTTTGAAGTTGTCTATTTTGGCTGCACCTAATACTGTAAGTAAATGGAGCTTTGAATATTTTTGCTTATACATATTTTCACACTTAGGTTATTATTAGCATTACCAATGCTTGTGCCAAGACATTTTGCCCCATTTTTTCATAGTAAGCTTATTTTGCAAACATGATCAGGATATAGAATGTTTACTTGATTTGTTTCTCATAGTCTATAGAACTGTTTATTTATAAAAATGCAATTTCTGGTATACTTGGCCTTGAAAAAAAAGGATAATCAAGAATTGATTAAAGTTTGAATTGACCTGAGGAGCATCATCTCTAGTTGCCTCAGCAAGAATAGGAAGTAGCACCATTATTCTTAAGGTATTTATGCTTATGGCAGGTAGTCAGTTAGGTTACTGACTGCAAATTGAGCATACAAAGATAGTTATTTTAATATTATATCGCAGTACCTCTGCCCTTTTTGTTGTCAAATATTGTGATTGGTCACATTTTAGCTAGGGTATATAAGTGGGTGAAGTCTTTCATTAGCCATGTTTCATTTAAAACTAAAGACAAATTTTGTGCCTATTGTGCTTGCAGCTTCTGGAGGCAGCAACTTCAATCTTTTTTTTTTTTTTTGGGGGGGGGGGGGCTTGTTTCAGCTTGCCTGCTTTGCCCTGGGTTGCAGGTCCTTTTCCTGTGTTTTTTTTCTTTGAGTGACCCTTGGGACACATTTCTGCCTGTCTAGGCTTGAATATTCCATCTGATTTCCAGGGGCTTGTAGTTTTCCTTCCTACCATTCAGCTGTTTAATTTCCTGCTATTTTGTAGGGTTTGAGGTCCTGCCCCCTCTCTGTCCTCCCTATTATGTGTAGGAGCTCCATTGTCGGTTGTCGTTCACCAACCCATCCTCCGGAATGACAGTACGTTTTATACCAAGTGTAATAAGTGCATTTCCTGACTGTTATACATAGTACATAATTGCACTTATGGGGCTGTTACATTTACCCATCCCCCTCCCCGATTTAAATTTCCTCATTTTCTGTTAGGACACTTAAAATTTTAAGATGAAATTTTAAAGCTCAGTTGCTATAAACAAGTTTTAAATATTAGGATTTTCTTTTTCACTTTTAAACAATTGAGATTTTATACAAAATTTGAAAATATCCTGAGTTACTTTACAATTTATTGAAATATTTTAGTTTTGTTTATTTCTTTTATAAAGCTGTAATATCAATATAGCTATAGGTTAAGTAGTAGTTATAACTAAGATGCAATAAAATTCTTATCTTCACAAACTAAGACGGTTAGGTTAGGTCGTGGTTTTCTATTCAGCTTTTGAGGTAAACTCAAATATTCACAATATATTTGACAGTACAATTTAATACTTAGTGTAAATAAGTACAATTCTTAACTGTTATACATCGTACATAATTGCACTTATGGGGCACTGTACATGTACCTCCCATTTTTGGAGGATGGGCTGCGTCCACACTGGCTACAGGTATGCCCTTCACGCTTATCTGGTTTGCCTTGGATGCTTATATTTCCTGACGAGTTCTGCCTCCTTGGTGTTGTGTTCACAAACATTCCCAGCCTTAAGCATTATGTAGTGTTTTTATGTAGTCATTGGGTGGTTTTTGTTGCATCTTCCGTTTGGTGTTCTTACCCCCAGGCTGTGTGGCCCTGGCTCATGGTCTTCTACCGTGTCGTTGTCACCCAGGTGCTCTGGGTTACTGGAGTCTATGTCCTGAACCTTTGCTCAGGAAGGGGAGTCCCCTAGGTGTGTGCTTTGGGTCTTTTTGATCTTGTGCCTAGGGTTCCCTTGTTGAGTGTCCTGGGTTCCTGGTGGAGTATAGTATGTGTATCTGAGAGATCAGCCTAGCCAAGGTTTCTTGGCTTGAAGTCTCAACCCATCAAAGGTACATTATACAAGCACAGTAAAGAATAAAAATAGTTAAGTATTTATATGGATAAAAACACATGGATAAACTCAAATATTGAAGATAAATTCATAGGCCATTGCTAAAACTATGAATTTGGGTATTATTCATATGAATACTAAACTTTCATTAAGCAAGTAAATGAGTTGTACATATAGATTCATATACGAATATAAATATTTTATCAGGATGTACAACATTTTATGTCAAATAATATCTTCAGGTAGGAGGCGAAGCAAATTTTGTATGTAAATTAGCTAGACCTAGTGATCATTTGCCAATTTGTGAAGCAAAAATCTGGCATGGTGAGCAGTGATAGGTACTGCACTTGGTGAACTTTTAACACCCCATACCACTACCATGTATTAAGGTATACATTTGCCTTGATTCCAACAGACATCCAGTAAATCCTGGTAAATTATTTATTGTATTATGGTTTGAATCTACAATTTTCCATTTATAAAATATAAGTAGAGTACTGTACTGCAAAGGAGCTGATAAACGATTTAATTCTGGCATTCCAATGAAGAGCGTTTAAGTCGTTTGTATTAACTAATGCCTTAAAACTATTTCATAATTAAATTCTGCAGTAGGAATAAATTGAGATTTTACTTTCAAGATAATCTCCATATATCTTGTAATACCTAAACTGATCGTATCCTACATATTATATACTCGGGTAAGTTTCTGCCAGGGTCGTGCTAACCACAGTAATAGTAAATGAAATTATTTAATGAATAAGGAAATTGTATTTACTGGCAGGGTTTTACTGCATTTGTAGTGATAGAAAAATTAAGCAAGCAAAACTCACCATTAGCTTCAAGGTGATCATTATTTTCGTATATTGTATTGTGAGAATGATGGTCCTTGTGTTACTGTATGTGAGAATGATGTTCATTTTTTTAAGGCTTTGTTATGTTTCATATTTTTAGAGTACATGAACCTTTGCATGGACCATATTAGTACAAGAGGCATTTGATAGCTCATGTACGTTCTGGCTGTTGGTATTGAATTACAGTATTATGCATGTCGCAAACCTTTTGGGATTTTAATTATAATTTTAAATTTGAATATGAAATATCTCTCCCTTTTATAGCTTTTCCTTATTTCTCTCAAAGGATTTCTTTATGTATTATGTAAAGTGGTAATGGTGTATAAGCTGCTTTATTTCTTCTAGAAACGTTGCATCTGTTGATTCAGAGTACAGTATACTTTTTAATTTTAATTAAAGTGCATATATTTTCAATTTTAGTTTGAAGTTAATTAAGAATGTTTAGTAGCAGTTTATTAAAGCCAGACAACTTGCATGATAAGCATGTAAAGATTACATCTGTCACACATGTGAAGGTAAACTTAGTAGATACATCATGAGTGATATGTAGCCTATCTTGAATTTAGATTACAGGAATCCCAGTTTAATATATGGTACAATATGACTCCTTTGTTTGGTTTGGCCTTTGTATAGGTCAAATTTGGGCAGAGAAAGGCAAGTGCTTTGGCTGTCAGACATTGGCTTAAATATCCTAATTTTGCCTCATTTGACACTAGTGTATAATAAACATGCAGCTTCACTGATGGGATTGCACAAGCTGTTGCCATAAAGTTTTTAACCGTTTAAGGAAAATGCTACTGACGTTTCAGCAGTGAGTGGGTTACTGTAATCTTTTGTGGACTGGTATTTTCTGGTGCAGGGATAAAAATCTTTTACTCACTGTCTATAAGTGGTATAATCTTTGCTTTTTATTTGCAATGAATTTATAGCATTTATTTGCCAAATTTTTCTTTTGTTGCTTTCAATTTTCAAAATTACAGGTTAACAGTTTATATAGCATTATTTTTAAGATAAACAATCTTAGAATTAGATGCTATTAACACTTTGCTACTTTGTGTTAGTATAATTTTTGTAATGTTGGCTCTTTTTGCAAGATTTCACTTAATCATGTTAATAGTTTATGTATGGCTTAGTTAAAAGGCTTGATTGCAACTTATTAATGTGACGTTTATTTAGTCTTGTTATCAATCTGCCATTCAAGGTAAAGGTTGTCAGTAGCAAATTTGCATTTTTATGGTTTTTGTGGTTAGTTTTTTCAAAAGATCAACTTCTAACTTACAAGTTATTTTAATGCTCAGTATATCAACTTTTCAAATGATGCCACCTGTCCTCTTTCTTGAATGTATATAGTAGTGTTGAAAGTAGCCTGTGGGGGTGTTAAGTGTTAGTATAGTACAGGTGGCACATAGCAAGCCCTTCTTTCCAACAACTTTTGCCCAGCACTTGCCTGACTAACCCTTGGCCCGGTCTGCCACAGCCTCGCGTGCCGAGAGTAAAGCCCACATCCAAGATCCTGAGCGCAACGAAACTGATAATGGCACAGCCAACGATGCTGTTAAGGCCTCTACAGACCATGTCAACGGCAAGACCGACAACACAGTGGCCAATGGCAATGGAAACTTGGAACATACTCAAGTGGAAGAGATCAATGGAAAAAAGAACACTGATGTGTGAGCAGGAACTGAATTATAACCAGAATTGAACAGAACAATACTTATTTAACATCATCTGAAAAAAATCAGTGCACATATTCTGAATAGTGGAGGGCTTTGAATATTTCAGGAAGTTAGTGATAGTACAGGCTCTAAATCAGGTTGTGTGTGTGTGTGTGTGTGTAAGGGGGGGGGGGGGGAGAGTGGGAAGGGGGGTATATTTTATGGGCAAAATGTAAATCTAATGTTGATCACCTGGCTTTGTCTTGGGTTGATATTACAGTACTACCAAATCACCTTAACTAATTAGTGCATAGAAGTTATTTGATGCATTCCAGTTGGGCTCATTTCATTAGTTACAGCTCAGGTGACATAGCCTTAATGACCTGCATGGAATTATTGCTCTGCACCTGTTGGTTATTGTGCCTTAGAAAAGGTGTAAATCTTCTAGGGATAAAGCTCTGAAGGGTGGTCATGTGTGAGTGCAGAATGCATTATATTTATATACTTGAGATGTGAGTTCACTAATCACAGGTTAGTCTAACTGTCAATGTTGCCAGTCCTCAGTGCTGAATAGGTGTGCTGTTTTAATCATTCCATTTTTATGTATCACAGGTCACACATAGCTTTACTTATATCATCAAATGAATTTAGGCCTCATGATATTGTTGCAAATTTTTGCTTACGACATTGTTGCAAGTCTGTTTGTGACATTGTTGTAGGTCTTTTATAATACTGGTTGTAGGTCTTGTAATACTGGTATCTTACGACAGTGTTTTAGGTCTTGTGACATTACTGCACGTAATTTATGATAATATCACAGGCGTTTTGTGACAATTGCTGGTCCAATGTGATATTGTTACGTATACCATGTGATATTGTTTCAGGTCTTGTGACAATATTAGCATTGTCTTGTGGCACTGTTGCAGGTCTTGTGACATTATCTTGGGTCCTTTGTGACATTGCTCCAATGTCTAAAATGGTATTGTTACAAGGTTTTTGTGTTACAGATATCTTTGTTGCAGATGTCTTCTTGTGACAGTGTTTCAGGTCTCTTGTGACATTGCTGCAGGTGTCTAGTGACAGTGTACCTCATTCTGTGACATTATTGGAGTTTTGTGACATTGTTTCAAGATTTCTTTTAGCATTGTTTCATGTCTCTTGAGACATTGTTGCTAGTCTTCTCTTATGATACTGTAGGTCTTGTGACACTGTTGCAGACCTCTCTCAGCTCAACCAATGATGTACAGTCTAACATGGTTAATGATTTGTTCAGAGAGAAGCCCTAAGAGCTTCCTGTAGTATGCTGCTCACAAGGCATCCTGTGGGGAGGTTGACAGCAGGGCATATTGGCCACTGGTTGATCTCTGGGATACGTGCCTCCTACAACATTGTAGGCAGCCGGTGTGCCCCCCTTCCTGTCACCTGCCTTGGCTGTGTTGTCTGCCCATACACTTAGACAAGGATGATCTAGTCCGTCATCCTTGTTATTATGTGGCAAGATTTTGCCTTGTCAATTTTCATTGAGATTTAATGAGGAAATTTTAAGAGGATTCATATTCATCAGTTTTTATTGTAAATAACTGTGCATTTGTATTTTATTAGATTGCAAAATACTCAGTCTTGTAATGTAAATTGGAAATTTACTGTTTTAATGCATAATTGGATCCATTGTAGATAAATTTATAGTTGAATCAGTTACAGGACTTAATTCATATTAGATTTTTTTCCTGGTAACAATCTAAAGTTCTGGTTTGCTTTTTGGTCAAGAGTAATCAAGTAAGCACATGACTTTCATTGGAGATTATTGATGCAATTCATCCACAACTTTAACGCCTTCACAAAAACTAAGTAAATTGTGGGTTAGGTGTAGATTTAAATCTACAATTTGGTGATTGTGATCATTGTTGTGATCATTTAAAACTCTATCCATATTAATGTATTTGGTGTTTTTACCCCATGTAATTTTAAGTAGACCTATATGAATTTAATAAATGTTAAATGGATTCGTTTTTAGTTTATCAAATCCTCTCATGATGTATCTTCTAATTATAATACAGAAAACATTCCTGTGCTGTAGTGCATGAGTACATTACACATTTAATTCTGTATAAAAACAAAAGCATTTACATAAGAAAAATTATATTTAATTTCTAACATAGCTTGATTTGTTGTTTCTAACACTTTAAAAGTAATTCATGCATTATTATATACCATTTACATAAATTTTGCCATACTTACGTGTCATCGTCTTGCATCCTGTTCAGCTCCACTTGCTTCACCTGATCCAGAAGAGGGCAAAGATCCCAAGGAAGAACAGTGAGTACTTGGAAAATTTTTATTTGTGTTCTTTAAAGAAAGTTGTGTTTGGTTACTACTTGGTTAAGAGTCCTGGTAGTACAGTCGGGTTCATTCTCGACACACAATCGAGAACTCTGGGTTCGAATCCCGGGGGGGGGGGGGGACAGAAATGGTTGGGCACATTTCTTTTCGCCTAATGCTCCTGTTCACCTAGCAGTAAGTAGATACAGTACTTGGGAGTTAGTCAGCTTGTTGTGGGGTTGCATCTTGGGTGGGGTCAGTAATTCGACTTGAGGGGAGTTGGGGGACCTCGATAAAAGCCTAACCTGTATGAATACACTCTGGCTTCCTGTCCCCCGACACAATGAATTATTATTATATCCCCATTTATTGTTGCTTTTGCAAACTAATATTTTCTCACCATGATTTTTCTATCTCCCTTTCCTGCTTCATGTTAAACTCATTTTAAATTTTAATCATTCATTTCTGAACTATACCAGTTGGTTACAATGCCTTGCTCTTCACAAGAATAAAAGCAAACAGCCAGGGACACGTAGACACTCTTGCACACAATGGATCTTTTCAAACATCCACACCTATTTGTATTGGGACACGCAGAAACACTGGAGCATATTCTATGCTATCCAGAAAAAACCTTTAGTAGGCTTATTCATTTTCAGTGCAGATGTTGACCCCAATGCTTCTTGTACCAGCGGCGTCAAAATATCATAGAGTAATGCTCTGCTAACTGCTAATTTTTCTGCCTAATTGTAGGACATGTCAACAAAGTAGCAAAAAGTTGCACACTTCCCATTTACCCTGGTATTTACCCTCTGGTAAATAGTACTAGGTCACATTTACCCTCTGGTAAATACCAGGGTTATTTATCTGGGCTGGCTGAGACTTCATTATTCATTTAAGTGACTCGTCTTTCTTTTAAACTTTCATTAGGTGGGTTGCTCATGCTACTGTAGATGAAGCCTTTCCTTACATTCAACTATGCCTACGCCTGGTAATTTCTGGCCCATGTCCGACCAAAGACATTGAACTGATCTCTTTATTCAATTGCTGGCTCTTTAAATGCATAGTTTGAGTTAACCTGGTCTTAGGGGGTTCTCTATCAGATATTTCTACTTCCATTTTGAGTTACAACAGACATGTTGGTGCATTCTCAAATCAGTGACTTGATTTATCATTGCTCAATTACTTTATGAACTTGTTCAGTGCACACCACTAGACTCATGCTCTGTATTGTGCTTACATTAATTGGCTTCATCTTAAACCTGTAAAATTTCTTCCTTGTCAATTAAATTGCTTTACTTTTTTTTTAATAAGTACTGTACAGTATACAAGGCTCAGAAATAAAGGGAGATTTGGGCAAAATCTGACAAATCATCATTTTCACTAGTTTGCACATTTTTGGTATAAAAGTCATAACTTAAAACTCAAAATACATGCAATCACCCTGAATTCTGCTCAGAAATAATGCGCAAGAATCATATTTCCAATAGGCATAGTATTTTTAAAACTGCAGGGGGAGTTGGACAAAATCTGACCAATCACTGTTGTCACTAATTTCCATATTTTTTGGTATAAAAAGTCGTATCCTAACACTTTCGTGTTCTGATGACGATCTCGACGTCATAAAACCAAAATATGTTGAGGCCCCGATGACAGCAATGCTGTCATCTGTTAATAAATTTGCAAAAATTCTATTTAATGTCCACATATTATGGGACTGGTTTTATAATGTGCACCATGATATTGCGAACAATTTGATACCACAATGAATAACATGGTACAAAAATGGAACTGAGAAAGCTGAGAAGCGTATAAACATTTGAGTGGTTTGTGCACTCATGGCCACCGCTCCACCAACTGCGCGGAATCACCCTGAATTCCACTCGGAAATACAGTTCAAAAAACATTTCCGATAGGCATCGTATTTTGAAAACTGCAGGGGGATTTGGGCAAAATCGGACCAATCACAGTTTCCACTAATTTGCACATTTTCAGTATAAAAAAGTCGCAATTTAAAACTTCAGATATGTGCAATCACCTGATAATTATGCACTTCCCTTGATAGGTTTAGAAATCACAAAGCAACTAACAAAATTAACATTAATATAGTACTGCACAAGATGGATCCGAGTGTTATCTAGATGCACACCCCTTTTCTTCTAGCCTTTCTTTCACAAACACTGACCTCTTACTGATGCATGCTTGTTTCAGCAGCGACACCGAGAGTGCAAGAGGACCTAACACAACCCACACTGCCAATTTGAAGAACCGCCTTGGACAGTTGACACAGGTCTTCAAGAAACCAAAGAAAGATCAGGTAAGATTTTAATCCATGTATAAAAGAGCTTCATTATTACTTGACCCTTAAACTGCCACATTTGCTATATGCAATTACCACCTGTGCTTGAATTGTGAAATGCAATTTTTTTTTGCATTAGTTTTATGAACTATTTTTTGTCATTCGCACCACAATGTAGGTCTTTTAATTAACCAAGCATGTATGGTGTACATACAGAAGTGGTGTGCTCCCACTTGCTCATATCAAGGTTAAATTAAATTGTTGAAGCACCTAATATTTTCATTAGACATGGAAGAAGCAAAGTGTAAGTAAAATATAGTACTAGTCCTATTACCCAATTGAAAACAATAATGTATTTGTTCATTTACACTACAGTATTAAAAATACACTAATAATCTCGTTACCTAATCATACTGTTATCATTACTTAATTAATTTAATGATTAATTACAGTAATCATTAAATTAATTTCTACCACTGCATTACAATCTGGTAAATGCATGTCATAAATCTTACTCTAGCATATTTACCAGTTTAAAATATGATCCTGTTAATCTCCTCTACTTCCTCTTGATTTTATGAAAATGCAGGATGCAAAGCAGGAAGAAACTGAAAGGAAATCCTTAACTAAGGATGAAAACAAGGGCAGCCCATATAAGGAACAAAGTCCAGATGAGAAGGAGGTAAGTTTGAATAGGTGCATTCATTGCTTAGATTTAAAATAATCTGAGAAACTTTAAAAATAATTATTAATTTAGTACTAGACAATTTGCATGCCAAAATAGGACACTTGGTACTTAATAAACCCTTTGTTGAATGTAATGAAATGCCTTTCTGGATGGGCCCCTGTGGGTCCCTGAAGCTGCCTCACAAAGATGGCATCCAACTACAGTACTAGGTCACATCAGCCATGGAATTCGAATGGCACTGTGGATGACCTGAGAAATACAAGCCTTGAGATGGGGAACCAAGGAAGCAAATTCAACCCACAAAGCATCCACAGACAGAATCTGTGGCATGAAAGTAGCAGCAAAAACCCAGTAGTTGGTTGCCTTCTCTGCAAAATGGCTTCAAGGAACCACAAGGGGATCCCCCAGAAAGTGTTGTAACCATTTAGACAATCATTACTGTTCCTTATACTCTGGCCCTTCTAACATGCATGCTAGACATTCTGTGGACAACCCATCATCCTGTTTAGGTAGTACTTCTTGTAACTATGTGGACTATCATACATAGACATAATGGACAAGTAGTAGAATTTGGCACTATTCACTTTATAAGTAAAAAAAAATAAAGCTGAAGACCAAACAAATATTCCTAGGCGTAGTATAGCACATATATATACTATAGTGTGTTAGACCTAGGAAGGTTAGGTTAAGTTTTCTTTGTAACATCAGTACAAAAACGTTTCCAGTTTGTCCAAATTCAATAGTACCGATTTCTACTTTCTAATTGCCTTTTAAGTCAATGTCTGATGGCCCTTATCATTACTCTAAGTACAGTGCTATCTTAACAAGAGGCTAGGTTTCTGTAAGCTATATAGCTATTGGGTTGTATTTAAATATAATATTTTATTTGCAAGCCCCCGGAAACAACACAAGTGCCTGAAGAAACTGTACCAATCAATTCTTACTCTGACCACAATTCAGCTAATGATAGAGAGGTATGGAAAGCTAATGAATGTGCAGTATCTGAACTTTGTTCTCTTCCCCTCTCCTCTCTTTCACCTTGTGCTATATTAGCTTTAGTGTATTATAACTAACTCATTATTTTGCAGTAATGCTTGGAATATACTTTATACGAACCTGCCTAACCTCTACATATATAAAAATAATGATCATTAGTTGATCATGGTTTCACTGTGAATTACCATTTCTCTGATTTAATAAATGTGTGTTATTTTGCAAGCATACCGAAGATAAAGTTTCTACAGAAAATGTTTCACCAGTAGCAAATAATGAACAAAATACAATGGATAAAAAAGAGGTAGGACACTAGCGGTCCGTCTAATTACCACAAGCTACACAAGCTTCAGAAAGCTTCCTGGTAATACGTTAGTAATGAATAAATATGATATATTAACTCATTATAATGTTGTTGCTGAATGTACAACATGAAAAAACATAATTTTAATCTGAAAAAGTGTCTTTTTATAATGAAATTAGACGAAAATAAAAAGCTGGTGATGCCAAATCAAGTCGACGATCCAAGCTTCGGTTAGGTTAGGTTTTGTTTGGTTAAGTTAGGTTAGGTTAGGTTAGGTTAGGTTAGGATAGGTTAGGTTACGTCACGTCACGTCACGTCAGCCTAACCTAACATATCATATTTATTCATTACTAACGTATTGCCAGGAAGCTTTTTGAAGCTTGTGTAGCTTGTGATAGCTTGTGGTAATTAGACGGACCCGGACACTAGTGAACTCTTGAGCTCATGAGCTGTCAAGGTTTCTCTTATAGCATTTCTGATGTTCATAATTTATGGATATTAAATTTGATAAGGTTTTTATTAACTTGCTCGTAACACACACACACACACACACACACACACACATATATGGAGCACACTTGGCAAATGGAATTTAATGTTAATAAATGTCATGTTATGGAATGTGGAATAGGAGAACATAGACCCCACACAACCTATATATTATGTGAGAAATCTTTAAAGAACTCTGATAAAGAAAGAGATCTAGGGGTGGTTCTAGATAGAAAACTATCACCTGAAGACCACATAAAGAATATTGTGCAAGGAGCCTATGCTATGCTTTCTAACTTCAGAATTGCTTTTAAATACATGGATGGGGATATACTAAAGAAATTGTTCATGACTTTTGTTAGGCCAAAGCTAGAATATGCAGCTGTTGTTTGGTGCCCATATCTTAAGAAGCACATCAACAAACTGGAAAAGGTGCAAAGACATGCTACTAAGTGGCTCCCAGAACTGAAGGGTAAGAGCTACGAGGAAAGGTTAGAAGCATTAAATATGCCAAAACTAGAAGACAGAAGAAAAAGAGGTGATATGATCACTACATACAAAATAGTAACAGGAATTGATAAAATCGACAGGAAAGATTTCCTGAGACCTGGAACTTCAAGAACAAGAGGTCATAGATATAAACTGGCTAAACACAGATGCCGAAGAAATATAAGAAAATTCACTTTCGCAAACAGAGTGGTAGACGGTTGGAACAAGTTGGGGGAGAAAATGGTGGAGGCCAAGACCGTCAGTAGTTTCAAAGCGTTATATGACAAAGAGTGCTGGGAAGACGGGACACCACGAGCGTAGCTCTCATCCTGTAACTACACTTAGGTAATTACTTAGGTAATTACACAAATATGCCAAAGCTAGAATATAGAAGCAAAAGCAATGTGATCACATAAGAAATACTGTAGTGACAGTAACAAACAATTGATAAAGAGGGAAAAAAAGGAAATTTTTAACCTGCAACTTCAAGAACAAGAAGCCATTGATTCAAGCTAAGGAAATAAATGTGGTGGAAAAAATGTACAAAAGGTATCTTTGTGAGTTGTAGACAACTGGAACAATTTAAATAAAGTAGTGGATGCCAAAACCATTAGTAGTTTCAAAGTGTCATATGACAAATTATAGGGAAGATAGGACACCCCGAATGTAGCTCATTTTGTAACTACAGCCAAGTAATTATGCATCTACATACACACTCCTGCCACCAATGCATTTTTTATTTTTCCTAGAGTGTTTTCCATATAATCTACACTTTCTTCTTGCCCAACAGAAAAGTTGCAAATGCTCAACAAAAAAAAAAACTGCCAAAAGCCCAACAAAAAGTCACCAACACCCAACAAAACAAAATTCACCCCCCCCCAAATCCAAAATGCCTAACAACAAAAAGTACCGAATGCCCAACAAAGAAAAATCTAAAGGCTCCAATGTTTTGTTGAGAATTTGCCACTTTTTTGTTGGTACTCTTTTGTTTGGCATTTTCTGAACACCCAACAGAAACGTCCCAACAAAAAGTGGCAAATGCCCAAGAAAAAGTCCCAACACCAAAGTGGTATACGCCCAACAAAAAAAAAAGTGACAAACGCACAACAACGAAAAGTACATTAAGCCAAGAATTGTGACCCGACCTCCCAGGAAAATACTATATGTGAGTCCATAATGTGGTCACTGATGTGTACATAGCCTGCCAAGAATGGCCTAATAAAGTCCTCTCACACACTAAAGATATCATTCACCCAGGGTGAATACAATTAAAAACTAAACAGGTCAAGTGCGAGAGATAAAAGGGGGTGAACACCAAGATCATAGACCTCTGTATGCCACTCCTCCATGCTATTCATTTTTATTGCCAATATTTAGAGTTGCAATGTTGATTTAGCCACACAAAAATCCATTACACACATTTGAAAAGCTTTCTGAAACTAATAAAAGTTGCTAGTTTTTACTTTGTAATATGCAATGAGCTTTTGCATGACGAGTGCCATGTCTAATTTTTGCTTTAATTGTTTTTGTTTTCAATTACCCGATATAGATATAAGCACTAAAAACATATGGTATAAAGGGTATTTTATTATATTTCAGATGTTCACATTTCATAAGCAGAGGTGATATACTAATATTTAGCTTACATATAGTCAGATCCTAGGCACATTTGGCAATATTTAACTTCTAATCCAAGACATGAAAATGAATTTAGGTACAAGATTTAATTGCCAAGTATAATGTCTAAAACTTTATAGATTATTCTCATATGATTATTTTATTTTTAGTCTTCATTATTTACTGTATTTTAAGTTTCCTTATAACCTAATAAAATAATAACCTATCTTTTAATTATGAAGTGTTCAAAATAAAAATAAAATATGGAATGCCTTAATATTTTTATAAATGTTATAAGATAGAGTAGACAAAAATAATACACTTGTAGTAACTGCACATTTTACAGGTGGTGTATGCAGAGCTGGATTTGGGCAAGGGAGAGCCTGAAAAGAAAACCGAGGTGAAAGCAGAAGACAAGACAGAATATGCTCAGATTGTTGGAACAATCACAGATAATCGGGAGGAGGAGAAAAAGGAGTAGTACTGTCTAGCACATTAAAAGTAAAATCATGTCATATTTTAACAAAGATGATGGTGACCTTGTTCACCAAGGTTATCATCATTGTGATGGCCTTCATGTTTAATACAATCTGGAGAAGTTGATGTGATTGTATTAGTAATCACTATGTGTTCTTTTATAATTGTTCTTATTGTAGAAAATGCACTTAAGTTTTATGATTAATATACTTTTATCTGAACACCAGATTTTTCAACGATGTAAAATTCTAATTTATACGGTAGCTAGATTCAGTGGACAAAGCTTTTAATTCACTGACACTTAAATTCTCAAATAAGGCTTAGCATAGCTAAAGCCTTAACAGGGAATTATAATTCTCAACTTTAATCAGTTAAATGATACCTCGGTTATGATATATTAAAAAACATTATTGTGCTTTCATATAAACTAAGTGGTAACCTGCTGATGATGTAATGTTGACTTTGGTGAATAATTTAATACTAATTTAGCTGTCCAGTTCCTATAATTATATAACTTCAGAATATCACAGTTATGAGAATTTTGGGTAAAGCTTTTCTACATATATTTTCCTAATTTGTCAACATTGTATTATTGCATTGTTTTATCTTGCATATCTACACCCATATGCTGTTGTGGCAGTGAGTGGGACCATGCTCTAGCGGCATACAACTGGGCCTGTGCTCATGTCCTGAATCTTCAGTTAGGCCTGAATAGTGTGTTTCAAAGCATTTATATTTCCTATCAATATAAGGAAAACCAGTTTCAAGATCTCAGCCTGGGGTATACATGTACATTATTTTGACTACGGTTTTCCAAATAGTAGGTTATTGGTTACAATCCTTTTAGATTAATGTGTGAATGGTCTGTGTGAAAGAATATTGTTAAGTTAAATTTATGAACATTATTTAGTGTTCATGTAGCTTTTACATGTTAGCTCTTAGATGGCCGACAAGTATGATTGACCGATTTATTCTTTGTAAACTTAAGTGATATTGTAATATACTGTATGATTGTCAGCCTGTTGCCTTTTAACTCTGGGCTTAATGTTTGTCTGACAGAAATTTTAGAATTATTTCTGTACCTGATAATTCAGATGCTTATATACTTTTAATGAATACAACCACAGTTCATTGACTGGTACATATGATTCACGATTATAGTAAACTATGTTAAGTAATTGTTACATCACCTTCAGCACAGACAGTAATAGTTAAGAATGAATGTTCACCAAACATGAGTGAAAATGTACTGTTAAACTTTCAGCTCTTGTTTATTTTTGCAAAAAAGAAATTACACACACACACACACACACACATATATATATATATATATATATATATATATATATATATATAAATATATATAAAAAAACAATATCAATATATATATATCAATATATATATATATATATATATATATATATATATATATATATATATATATATATATATATATATATGACAATGTCAGACCACGGAGGAAAAATGAAACAGGAATTTCCTTAAGTACTTTCGTATATTAATACATCTTCAGAAGGAGTGAAGATGTATCTTCACTCAGTATCTTCACTCCTTCTGAAGATGTATTAATATACGAAAGTACTTAAGGAAATTCCTGTTTCATTTTTCCTCCGTGGTCTGACATTGTCACATTTTTAATCACGTGTTTATTTTCGTGATATACACACATATATATATATATATATATATATATATATATATATATATATATATATATATATATATATATATATATATATATATATATATATATATGCGAACAAAGCCTGAATATATATATATATATATATATATATATATATATATATATATATATATATATATATATGCGAACAAAGCCTGAATATATATATATATATATATATATATATATATATATATATATATATATATATTAGAGCATCATTAAGACGAGGATCTTCCAGGAGTGAAACTTATTCAATTTTAACTCGGCATTATACAGTACATAGTGACTGTCAGTGTTTCTTAATATTTTTGTATGCCATATGCTGCCTCAGTGATTGCAGAACATTCTTTAAAAGCCTAATTAATTGGGTGTTGCTAGTCTGATTTTAAAGTTATACCATTTATTGTGATTATTCATTTGTGGTTAGCATTACTTGTGTAATGCAGCAGAGCTAGGTTACTTAAAGTTAGTAATCATCATATTTGTAAATAAAACTGTATATGCTGACAAACACTCGTGTCTAATGTAATGTAATTTTGTATTATGTTTGTCTACTCTGCAACATGATTCACTGTGTAAACGAGGTTTTATTTTCCTAAATCCTATTTTAAAAGAATTATACAATTTTGAATTTGGCAATATATTTTGCCATAAAGTTACATGTCTCTTCATATGAGAATCAGTGCAGATAGGATACAAGAGGATACTAACTGACTGAAAACTAATTCTCTCCTTGGACTTCTTGACATCATTTATTGAGGTGTGATGCAATACCTTCACATAAGCTAAATAGTAAAATACACACCATTTTTCCTTCCATTATTATAAGAGTCCTCAAAATAAATGTGGATAATTAGTGGGCACTGTGTGTGGGGTCGTGGGTTGCACGCTCTGCAAATAAACCTCAATATACTAGAATATTTTAGGGTTCCAGTGATGGAACATGGATCAGTTATCACAAAGTGTATAACCACGCTTAGGACTAACCACGCTTAGGAAAGAAAAAAAGTGATGATAATAGAACTTTGTGTTAAATAGAGAATAAACACCAGCACCAGACCACGTGGAAGCGTAGTGCAGAGTCCCATATTTACACATTTGTATCTCTGTATACTTGGACTATAGTGATAGTGAAGGGTAACACATCAAACAGGCAAAACACAGACCAGTCTCTGTGTACAGTGGCCATGAGGCTTGACCTGGGGAGACACTCTTGGGAATATACTGTAGTGAATATATATTGTAATATGGGGATGTGCATCTAGTAAGTAATAATGTAAATCACATAATACTGCTAACCGGAAATTAAGCAAAAAATTCCTTATGGTAATAGTCAATAGGACAATATTATAAGATCAAGTAACTGGCAATTTGTCGGTCAAACATCAGTCAATGCCACAGTCAAACACATCCCAGTGGGACTGCCTACCAGGGAACAACCAGGGGGGACTACTGTCTTGTACCATTCGATAAGTACCTGTACAAAAGGTTTGAACATATATTACAAATAGTAAAACAGTACAGACAACAAGGAATAAATTCAATAAATCTCAAATGGGGAAACAGACAACCTCTACACCACAACCTCAACATGGAGGTGTGTGGCAGCTGTTTTAAATCACTTCAGAAGAGTGTTGTAGGGATTGTATGTAACATTTGCAACAAGGTTTCACCCTAGTTGTACAGAATTATCTACATACTATGCAAACAAACAAGGTACCTACTGGATCTGTCACAATAACATCACCAAACTAATGAATGACACTCCTGAAGCACATAGGCTACCATTCAAGCTACAAGAAATATATGCAGATTGTTTAAAAACAGCAATGAACACGGAACAACCCAGGGACTGATGGTTTAGCGAGCCAAATTAGCAGTGTGGAAGGAGAGTGTTGAAGTACACAAAAACAACGGCAATATTGAAGAGCAAACCGGTAATATGAATGAGAGAAAAAAATGAAAGAGTGGAGCAATAAGCAGAACGATAAGAGCAATACCGAGAGTGCAAAAACCAGAAAGTAAGAACAAAAAACACAGACTGCCCCAAAACAGAGGTGGCCAAGGCATGCATAGGTACAAACAACCAGAATAAATCACAGATGAAAATATTTGCAGATATTATACAAAAGGAAAGTGCAGATATGGGTCCAGAGGCACATAATGCACATTCTTGCATCCCCAAAAATGCTGAAACATGTTTGGGAGGGCCAGATGTCGTTTTAGAACAGTGTAGACATTTCCACCCAAACCTATGCAAACTCAATTAATGAGAGGAAATGCTATGATCTTCAGTGCCCTGATTTCCACAAGAGGTACACAGAGCTATATAAGATAGGAAGTCCAATATAATAACCCTGGACGTTTTTTGGAGTCAGGCAGAAACAGAGAGGAACAGGCAGACAAACATTGCAGGAGTACAGATGAGGAGGGGGAAATGCCCAAGACTGGACTACAATTCATCATCAAGCACGCACATGATACGAGCTCAGCATGCCACTTCACCTGATCCTTCAGGCATCCCTATGTACAGGAGTCGTAACAGGCGTGTGGAAAAAGGCTAACATAACACAAATCACAATAGCGTGATGCATCAATGAACAAATCCACAAGGGCCGTGACGAGGATTCGAACCTACGTCTGAGAGCATCCCAGACGCTGCCTTAATCGACTGAGCCACGACACGGTCAAAAAAGTTGAAATCGGAAGTTCTACTGAACTTTGATAATGCTTACGTGAATGCTGCCTTAATCGTTGTAGCTCAGTCGATTAAGGCAGCGTCTGGGATGCTCTCAGACGTAGGTTCGAATCTTCGTCACGGCCCTTGTGGATTTGTTCATTGATGCATCACGCATTGTGATTTCTGTGTGTAATGAAGTAAGGGTGAAGAGGTAGAACGGCCTATTGACATAGCTCGAGTGCATGGGGGGAGTTGTGTAAAACCCTGGTTTGTGTCTCGGAGAGGCTGCAGGATCCAAGTAGGTTCAGTAGAACTTCTGGTTTCAACTCTTTTGACCATGTCGTAGCTCAGTCGATTAAGGCAGTGTCTGGGATGCTCAGATGTAGGTTCGAATCCTTGTCACGGCCCTCGTGGATTTGTTCAAAGGCTAACATAGTTCCAAACTACAAAAGTGGCAGCAGGGAAGACCCCCCCCCATTATAGACCTGTATCATTGACAAGTGTAATAGTGAAAATATTGGAAAAAATAATAAAAACTAAATGGGTAGAACACCTGGAGAGAAATGATATAATATCAGACAGCATGGTTTTTGATCTGGAAGATCCTGTGTATCAAATTTACTCAGTTTTTATAATCAAGCCACAGAGATTTTACAGGAGAGATGGTTGGGTTAACTGCATCTATCTGGACCTAAAAAAGGCTTTCGACACAGTTCCACATAACAGGTTCTGGAAAATGGAACATATTGGAGGGGTGACAGGTAAACTTCTAACATGGATGAAAAATTTCCTGACAGAAAAATGAGGGCCGTAATCAGAGTCAATGTATCTGACTGGAGAAATGTCACAAGTGGAGTACCAGAGGGGTTCAGTTCTTGCACCGGTGATGTTCATTGTCTACATAAATGATCTACCAGTTGGTATACAGAATTACATGAACATGTTTGCTGATGACTGCCCGAAACGCTTTGCGTAATACAGTAGTGGGTTTAGGCATTGTATGTACTAGCCCTATCTATAAAACAATCATTCTTTGTAAAATCCCTTGTATGTATGTACCTTACCTAAATAAACATTTTATTTTATTTTTATTTTATTTATAATAATAAGAAACTTAGATGATTTTCATGCCCTTCAAGAAGACCTGGACAAAAGTATATGGAGCACCACTTGGCAAATGGAATTTAATGTGAATAAATGCCATGTTATGGAATGTGGAATAGGAGAACATAGACCCCACACAACCTATAAATTATGTGAGAAATCTTTAAAGAATTCTGATAGAGATCTAGGAGTGGTTCTAGATAGAAAACTATCACCCGAAGACCACATAAAGAACGTTGTGCGAGGAGCCTATGCCATGCTTTCTAGCTTCAGAATTGCTTTTAAATACATGGATGGCAAAATACTAAAGAAATTGTTCACGACTTTTGTTTGGCCAAAGTCAGAATATGCAGCGGTTGTGAGGTGCCCATATCTTAAGAAGCACATCAACAAACTGGAAAAGGTGCAAAGACATGCTACTAAGTGGCTCCCAGAACTGAAGGGCAAGAGCTATGAGGGAGGTTAGAGGCATTAAATATGCCAAAACTAGAAGACAGAAGAAAAAAAAAGAGGCGATATGATCACTATGTACAAAATAGTAACAGGAATTGATAAAATCAATAGGGAAGATTTCCCGAGACCTGGAACTTCAAGAACAAGAGGTCATAGATTTAAATTAACTACACAAAGATGCCAAAGAAATATAAGAAAATTCACTTTCGCAAACAGAGTGGTAGACGGTTGGAACAAGTTAAGTGAGAAGGTGGTGATGGCCAAAACCGTCAGTTATATGACTATTAGTCATATAACATATTAGTCAGTCATATGATATAAACCGTCAAAGCGTTATATGACAAAGAGTGCTGGGTAGACACCACGAGCGTAGCTCTTATCCTATAACTACACTTAGGTAATTACATACTACTCCCCCTCCCAACTACACAAACTACCACCCTCCCCAGTACTACTACCAAAACTGGACAAACCATTGCCAGAACAGCACACACTGGGTCAGGGTAGAGAGGGGGGGGGAGAACTACCAAAACCCTCTAGAAGTGATACACAATACAGAAAATCATTCATATTTGCAAACATACAAGGCCTAAAGTCAAAATCAAGAAGTTCATAAATGGCCTATTAGAGTCTACCTCAATATTTGGGGCATTCGCAGAAACTCATACAAAAGATTACATGCATAGTGAAATCTGGATTTCAAATTACTGTATATAGATGTGATAAAGAAACTAGGTCAAGCAGAGGAGTAGGGCTGTGTATTAAAGAGAACCTGGTATGCACAGAGCTACTAAATACTGTACAACCAATGAGGTGGTAGAGGTACTTGGAAATAAGGTAGAAAAAATAAAAAAATTATCCTAATACAGTATATAAACTGCCAGATACAATGGTTGAGGAATTCACAGAGCAGATGCACAAAATAGAGAACATCCTTGATAACGTAGCAAACCCAGCTCCAGATATTATCTTCCTTGGAGATTTCAACCACGTCTAAGATGGAGAATGGCAAATAAAAATATCATAGCAAGGAACCACCATGGAAATAATCAACCACAGGTTAGAGAACTTTTGAGATTCTGTGTCAAATTTTTGTTTAATCAACAGATTACAGAACCAACTAGGAGCAAAAACACACTAGACTTGTTATTCACGAACAATGATGAACTAATCAGAGACATTACAATCTCAGATACTACATACTCAGACCATAAGCTCATTGAAGTGCAAAGTAACATTAATAACAGTAGTAGATCCAAGAGAACCAACAAGTGAGAAGGGGTATTCAATCAATTCAATTTCAACAATAAGAGGATCGACTGGGGAAAATATATAGACCTTGCAAACATTCAATGGGAGAATGTTTAAGCAACAATACTCCCACACAGGGAATAGCTCAACTGACATCTGAAGCATACAAGATCTGCTTGAAGCACGTACCTGTGAGGAGGGTCAGAAAGAGAATGCAGACAACTATACAGGAGAAGGAAAAAAAATAACTGAAATGCTTAAGCAGACACGACTATCACAAGAAAGGAAAGCAAACCTAAACAGGGAGAATGAAGAAACGGAGCAAATGTTGAAGCGATCATACGAGTCTGAGGAAATGAAATTGAAACAGAAAGTTATACAAGACAAAGAAAAATCCAAAATATTTTTTCACATATGCAAAATAAAAATCAAAAACCTCCACCAGTATTGGACCTTTAATTACAACCGAAGGTACGTACACAGAGGACAACAAAGAAATTAGTGAAATTCTAAGAAGCCAGTATGAGCCTATGTTTAGCACACCAATAAACAGCATGAAAGTTGAAGATCCAGACAGCTTCTTTACGAATAACATCCAAGCTGCAGATAATATGACTGATATTAACACAAACTCGGAAGACTTTGAAATTGAAATTGACAATATGCCCATGCACTCAGCCCCTGGGCCTGACTCTCGGAATTCAACATTCATAAAGAAATGTAAAGTACCCTGTACCAGTAGCACGAGTGCTCAGCGTAATATGGAGAAAGAGCCTGGATACAGGGGAGATACCAACAGCACTTAAATCTGCAGATATAGCTCCTCTGCACAAGGAATACAGTATAGTAAAGCTTTAGCAAAAAATTATAAACCAGTTGCACTAACATCACAAGTTTTTGAAAGAGTGATTAAAATTTAAATTTCTAAGTTTTATGGAAAATAATGAGCTCCACAACCCAGGACAACGTGGATTTAGAGCGGGAAGATCCTGTCTGTCACAGTTACTCAACCACTGACAAACTCACAGAAGCTTTAGAAGAAACACAAAATGCAGGCATTATATACACAGACTTTGCAAAAGCATCTGAAAAATGTGATCATGGAGTGATAGCACACAAAATGAGGTCAATGGGAATAACTGGTAAAGTAGGCTGATGGATACCCAATTTCCTATCGAACAGAACACAGTAACAGTCAAAACGGTTACAAAACACAATCAAATCTGCCCATGGTAAGAAAGCAGTATATCAAGGTAAGCAGGATTTGAGAATACTGTAATGATGTCTGACGACCTAATGTTTAGGGAGCATAATCAAGCATATATTGCATCAGCCAGAAAAATGATAGGATGGATTACGAGAACTTTCAAATCCAGCGATCCCATCACAATGGTTGTACTATTCAAACCACTTGTGCTGTCCCATCTTGAGTACTGCTCGGTACTCACTTCCCCCCTTCAGAGCAGGAGAGATTGCTGAAATAGAGGGAATACAGAGAACATAGATGCGATAAAGCACCTAAATTATTGGGATCGTCTCAAAGCTCTCCAAATGTACAGTACTCACTAGAAAGGAGACGAGAGATATCAAATAATATACACGTGGAAAATACTGGAGGGCCAGGTACCAAACCTACACAGTAAAATAACATACTGGAGTGAACGAAATGGAAGAAAATGCAGAATAGAACCAGTGAAGAGCAAGGGTGCCATAGGCACAATCGGAGAACACTGTATAAACATCAGAGATCCATGGTTGTTCAACATCCTCCCCAATGAGCATAAGAAATATTGCGGGAACAACTGAACATCAAGAGAAAACGAGAATGTTTTCTAAAAGAAGTGCCGGACCAACTGGACTGTGGTGGGTATGTGGTCCTGCGGGTTGCTCCAAGCAACTGCCTGGTGGACCAAGGTCTTGACCTGGCTAATGGTGGGGAGGCTTGGGCCTCCCCACCATTAATGTGTGCCTTAATGTGGCACACATTAAGTCTCGTCTGGTGGCTAAGCTTGTGAGGCCTGTTTCCCCGTGAAGTCTGAGGATAGGAGTGGAATGCATTGTGCCACAAATAAGTTGCATGGCATTGTTTTGAATGACCTCAAGGCTCTGTAGGTTAGTGGGTGCAGCTGACGCATATGCCTGGCAACAATAGTCTAGTTGACTGCGAATTTTGGTTGTATAGAAATGGAGCAAAATTTTATGGTGTGCTCCCTAGATGGTGCCAGTGAGGGCCTTAGGTATGGCGAGTCGTGATTATGTTGTATGTTTAAGATGTTGAATGTGTGCTTTCCAGGTAAGTAAGGGCGAGTCGAAGTGCATGCCAAGGTATTTATGTTCTCCCATCCAACACGTTCCCAAGGTATGTGTTGGATGGGAGCGTTGTGTATTGTAAGGGTGGGTAAATGAACAAGTCTTTAGTGAAAATCTGATAACAGGTTTTGGTAGTACTAACTTGATGGCCCCATTGTTGTGTCCAATCTATGAGGTGGTCAAGTGCTGTTTGCATTGTTGAGACTATTAGGTAGGGTATTGTCTGAATAATACAACGTTAAGTCGTCAGCATACGCCAAGAGGTGAACAGGATGAGTGTTGGGCAAATCTGCTAAGAATGCAACAAAAAGGGTAGGGCTTAGAATGGAGCCTTGCGGGACACCCGTCTGTATTGGAATGCTATCTGAAAACTCCGTGTATATAGACTGAGAGGTCCTGTTCATAAAACAGGACTGTAACCATAAAGTAATCTTCCCTGTACGCCTAAACGTACAAAATTTGCCAAGAGGCAAGTATGAGTAATGCTATCAAAAGCTCCTTTAAGGTCTAGGTAGAGAACAATGCAAAATTTTCTGCTTCTGAGAGAGGTGCGGATTTCATGTTCAAGGCAGAGTATTTGATTAAGTGTGGAGCATTGCAGTCGAAATCGATTGGAGTGACGGTAAAATATTATACTCAAGGTATCATTTGTAACCTTTCATCATACCTGATATTCTTCTTGATAGTAGGAGCAGTTTGCATGAAGGACTTGTCCTCCCGATGACTGCATACCTGATGTTAGATTAGAACACTGACGCTACTGCCAAGGCCTGGCGCGTATTGTAAACAACATCACTGCCAATCCGGATTCACAGGATGAACGCGTGGCCGGTGTGACAATCCATAGGGTCGTTAACAATCACCCTCCCCTCCTCCTCACAAAGAAATTGACCAGGAAAAGCAATAAAACACTAGTAATATAACTGAGGAGGGGATAAGGCACAAAATAAACTTTATACTAGTGCAACCACTTGTCCTAAAGAAGGCGGTGACAGAGTGGCAAACATGGCCGCGTTGATTGCGTCATGTAATCAACGTGTCTGGGATGCTCCCGGACCCAGGTTCGAATCCTCGTCACGGCCCTTGTGGATTTGTTCATTTGATGCATCACGTTAGTGTGATCTCTGTATGTAAAGTCGTCGTGAGAACTTAGAATTTTCCAGAAAATACACTAAACAGCAGAAAATTGGCAAAAATGGAAGAAATAGCACCATCAAAAGAATATGATTCAGGGTACACTCAATTTAACCTTGAAAAAACTATGGCGATGTGGGGGCTGAAGAGTACTAGGAGAGAATAAATGTAAAAACATCGAAATTCATAGAGCTGCATCCACCCCCCCCCCCCCTTCAATCACCGACATTCCTAATTATTCTAGCGAAAAATCACTTTGGTTGTACGGTAGAATGACTGTCTCGCTTCATGTGAGCCTGCGTTCAATCCCCGACTGTCCAAGTGGTTGGGCATCATTCCATCCCCCCGTCCTATCCCAAATCCTTATCCTGACCCCTTCCAAGTGTCATAGTCGTAATGGCTTGGCGCTTTCTTCTGATAGTTCCATTTCCCACTCAGAACAGAAAATCTTTTGTACGACTTCATCCAAGTCTTGGTATTGCAAGTTATAAGTGCGGCCGAGAAACCACAAGCCTCTTCTGAAACTCCAAGATTATGGATTAAACTGTGCATTCCAACGGAGAACACTCAAAAAAGGCGTGGCCATTATCTCTTTTTAGGTTTAGCTATTTCGGTGTTCCAACTCAAATTGCAGCCTTATGCTTCGAGGTCCCCGAGAAGAACCTTTTAGAAAATGGTTTACCTACGGCACGGCCAGAGGCACCAGAAGTGGCCTTGGTCCTACGGGAAGGATTGACTGGGCGCCAATCCTTAACTGTAGCCTCTGTTCACCCAGCAGTGAATGGTTACCTGGTTGTTAAACGATTCGGCGGGGTAGTATTCCGGAGAAAATTAGGATTAAGGACCTACCTGAAACGCTATGCGTGTTAGTAGCTGTACAAGAATGTAAGAACTAGTAATGGTAATGTCTTCTCACATGCATAATAATATAGGATAAAAACCCACACTTGTGTATTTGTGAAATTTATGTAAGGAATTTAAACCAAGTCTTTCTCACTCTCCCGAGTGCTTTATCAATGTCTGAGTGTGTGATCTGGACACATCAACGACTAATCAATTTGATTAGACAGATGCAAGTCTCGTAAATACACAAGTGTGTGTTTTATCCAATGTAGGAACTCTTGTAAATATAAATAAAACAACAATAATGTCGACCCTGACGACATATACGTGCCAATGCAGGGTTAATCTGAACCATAGTACAATACATACCGTTATATTATATGCATAGGAATTCCCGTGTTGGTCCTGAGAAGCGTAATTCCACCTGTAGTGGGTTGCAGTCTTCGTCTCCTATTGATAGGAATTTCACGCGTAGCAAGAGACAATGTTCGGTTTAAGTCAACCAGTATAACTTGGGCTGATACGTGCTCTATGTCATGGAATCTTGGCCATGACGAGTTAGAAGTGTTGTCAGCGATGTCAGCGGAGAGTGGAGCCGCTGGAGCGAGGTGTGGCACTCACAAGGTCAGGCACAAGACTGACCTCCCAGGCCCCAGCGCCAGCCCACGTGGCTCAAGATGTAAACACTCGTCATCAATTGAGCGGGAATAATAGGAAATGACATTGCAGACGAAGCTGCAAAATTTGCAACTAACAGAAGAAATGTAGACATTTACATACCCAGAGTCTATTACAGATTAAGAAAGTAATTAGAAACAGAGCAATGCAAAAGATGTACAGGACCACAACACAGCAGTTGCAACATCAGGATCTGCGGGTTGGTACAAGAATTCAACCAACTACGAACCACTTAGTTTGATGAAAGGGAGCAGTAGAACAACAGAAGTACACTTACATCGCATCAGGCTTGGATACCCATGTGCATGGGAAATAGGCTTACAGGTTCCGGAAGATGAGAGGAAATGTCACACTGTGGAGAAATGCCCGACAGACCTCTGGAACATTATCTAACACAGTGCACAGTTACAAACCCATTAAGATTTCAACTTAGATTCAACAGAGCAGAAGAAGTTGTTAAAACATATAGCAAAATCTTATTGAAGCGACCATACGAGTCATAAATACTCATACACCGCCAAGTAAACAGAAACAAAAGCAACCCGCGCAGGATATCCCTGCAAAAAAAAAATCAATTGAGCAGTATTGAGCGGCAGTTGATGATTAGATGTTCGACAACTAAATGAGTATTTTAACGCATAACTCCTTCTTACTAAATGAATAATAGCGTTAAACAATTTTTCTTAGCATAACCAAGCAAATACAGCGTCAGCTGGAAAAATGATAGGATGGATTATGAAAACTTTCAAATCCAGGGATCCCATCACAATGCTCATANAAATGGTTGGCCACATTCTTTTCGCCTAATGCTCCTGTTCACCTAGCAGTAAGTAGATACTTGGGAGTTAGTCAGCTTGTTGTGGGGTTGCATCTTGGGTGGGGTCAGTAATTCGACTGAGGGGAGTTGGGGGACCTCGATAAAAGCCTAACCTGTATGAATACACTCTGGCTTCCTGTCCCCCGACCAACAATGAATTATTATTATTATATCCCCATTTATTGTTGTTTTGCAAACTAATATTTTCTCACCATGATTTTTTTATCTCCCTTTCCTGCTTCATGTAAACTCATTTTAAATTTTTATCATTCATTTCGAACTATACCAGTTGGTTACAATGCCTTGCTCTTCACAAGAAAAAAAGCAAACAGCCAGGGACACGTAGACACTCTTGCACACAATGGATCTTTCAAACATCCACACCTATTTGTATTGGGACACGCAGAAACACTGGAGCATATTCTATGCTATCCAGAAAAAACCTTAGTAGGCTTATTCATTTTCAGTGCAGATGTTGACCCCAATGCTTCTTGTACCAGCGGCGTCAAAATATCATAGAGTAATGCTCTGCTAACTGCTAATTTTTCTGCCTAATTGTAGGACATGTCAACAAAGTAGCAAAAAGTTGCACACTTCCCATTTACCCTGGTATTTACCCTCTGGTAAATAGTACTAGGTCACATTTACCCTCTGGTAAATACCAGGGTTATTATCTGGCTGGCTGAGACTTTATTATTCATTTAAGTGACTCGTCTTTCTTTAAAACTTTCATTAGGTGGGTGCTCATGCTACTGTAGATGAAGCCTTTCCTTACATTCAACTATGCCTACGCCTGGTAATTCTGGCCCATGTCCGACAAAGACATTGAATGATCTTTATTCAATTGCTGGCTCTTTAAAGCATAGTTTGAGTTAACTGGTCTTAGGGGGTTCTCTATCAGATATTTCTACTTCCATTTTGAGTTACAACAGACATGTGGTGCATTCTCAAATCAGTGACTTGATTTATCATTGCTCAATTACTTTAAACTTGTTCAGTGCACACCACTAGACTCATGCTCTGTATTGTGCTTACATTATTGGCTTCATCTTAAACTGTAAATTCTTCCTGTCAATTAAATTGCTTACTTTTTTTTTAATAAGTACTGTACAGTATGCAAGGTCAGAAATAAAGGGAGATTGGGCAAAATGACAAATCATCATTTTCACTAGTTTGCACATTTTTGGTATAAAAAAGTCATAACTTAAAACTCAAAATACATGCAATCACCCTGAATTTGCTCAGAAATAATGGCAAGAATCATATTTCAATAGGCATAGTATTTTAAAACTGCAGGGGGAGTTGGACAAAATCTGACCAATCACTGTTGTCACTAATTTCCATATTTTTGTATAAAAAGTCGTATCCTAACACTTTCGTGTTCTGATGACGATCTCGACGTCATAAAACCAAAATATGTTGAGGCCCCGATGACAGCAATGCTGTCATCTGTAATAAATTTGCAAAAATTCTATTTAATGTCCACATATTATGGGAATGGTTTTATAATGTGCACCATGATATTGCGAACAATTTGATACCACAATGAATAACATGGTACAAAAATGGAACTGAGAAAGCTGAGAAGGTATAAACATTTGAGTGGGTTTGTGCACTCATGGCCACCGCTCCACAAACTGCGCGGAATCACCCTGAATTCCACTCGGAAATACAGTTCAAAAAAAATTTCCGATAGGCATCGTATTTTGAAAACTGCAGGGGGATTTGGGCAAAATCGGACCAATCACAGTTTCCACTAATTTGCACATTTTCAGTATAAAAAAGTCGCAATTTAAAACTTCAGATATGTGCAATCACCTGATAATTATGCACTTCCCTTGATAGGTTTAGAAATCACAAAGCAACTAACAAAATTAACATTAATATAGTACTGCACAAGATGGATCCGAGTGTTATCTAGATGCACACCCTTTCTTCTAGCCTTTCTTTCACAAAACACTGACCTCTTACTGATGCATGCTTGTTTCAGCAGCGACACCGAGAGTGCAAGAGGACCTAACACAACCCACACTGCCAATTTGAAGAACCGCCTTGGACAGTTGACACAGGTCTTCAAGAAACCAAAGAAAGATCAGGTAAGATTTTAATCCATGTATAAAAGAGCTTCATTATTACTTGACCCTTAAACTGCCACATTTGCTATATGCAATTACCACCTGTGCTTGAATTGTGAAATGCAATTTTTTTTTGCATTAGTTTTATGAACTATTTTTGTCATTCGCACCACAATGTAGGTCTTTTAATTAACCAAGCATGTATGGTGTACATACAGAAGTGGTGTGCTCCCACTTGCTCATATCAAGGTTAAATTAAATTGTTGAAGCACCTAATATTTTCATTAGACATGGAAGAAGCAAAGTGTAAGTAAAATATAGTACTAGTCCTATTACCCAATTGAAAACAATAATGTATTTGTTCATTTACACTACAGTATTAAAAATACACTAATAATCTCGTTACCTAATCATACTGTTATCATTACTTAATTAATTTAATGATTAATTACAGTAATCATTAAATTAATTTCTACCACTGCATTACAATCTGGTAAATGCATGTCATAAATCTTACTCTAGCATATTTACCAGTTTAAAATATGATCCTGTTAATCTCCTCTACTTCCTCTTGATTTTATGAAAATGCAGGATGCAAAGCAGGAAGAAACTGAAAGGAAATCCTTAACTAAGGATGAAAACAAGGGCAGCCCATATAAGGAACAAAGTCCAGATGAGAAGGAGGTAAGTTTGAATAGGTGCATTCATTGCTTAGATTTAAAATAATCTGAGAAACTTTAAAAATAATTATTAATTTAGTACTAGACAATTTGCATGCCAAAATAGGACACTTGGTACTTAATAAACCCTTTGTTGAATGTAATGAAATGCCTTTCTGGATGGGCCCCTGTGGGTCCCTGAAGCTGCCTCACAAAGATGGCATCCAACTACAGTACTAGGTCACATCAGCCATGGAATTCGAATGGCACTGTGGATGACCTGAGAAATACAAGCCTTGAGATGGGGAACCAAGGAAGCAAATTCAACCCACAAAGCATCCACAGACAGAATCTGTGGCATGAAAGTAGCAGCAAAAACCCAGTAGTTGGTTGCCTTCTCTGCAAAATGGCTTCAAGGAACCACAAGGGGATCCCCCAGAAAGTGTTGTAACCATTTAGACAATCATTACTGTTTCTTATACTCTGGCTCTTCTAACATGCATGCTAGACATTCTGTGGACAACCCATCATCCTGTTTAGGTAGTACTTCTTGTAACTATGTGGACTATCATACATAGACATAATGGACAAGTAGTAGAATTTGGCACTATTCACTTTATAAGTAAAAAAAAATAAAGCTGAAGACCAAACAAATATTCCTAGGCGTAGTATAGCACATATATATACTATAGTGTGTTAGACCTAGGAAGGTTAGGTTAAGTTTTCTTTGTAACATCAGTACAAAAACGTTTCCAGTTTGTCCAAATTCAATAGTACCGATTTCTACTTTCTAATTGCCTTTTAAGTCAATGTCTGATGGCCCTTATCATTACTCTAAGTACAGTGCTATCTTAACAAGAGGCTAGGTTTCTGTAAGCTATATAGCTATTGGGTTGTATTTAAATATAATATTTTATTTGCAAGCCCCCGGAAACAACACAAGTGCCTGAAGAAACTGTACCAATCAATTCTTACTCTGACCACAATTCAGCTAATGATAGAGAGGTATGGAAAGCTAATGAATGTGCAGTATCTGAACTTTGTTCTCTTCCCCTCTCCTCTCTTTCACCTTGTGCTATATTAGCTTTAGTGTATTATAACTAACTCATTATTTTGCAGTAATGCTTGGAATATACTTTATACGAACCTGCCTAACCTCTACATATATAAAAATAATGATCATTAGTTGATCATGGTTTCACTGTGAATTACCATTTCTCTGATTTAATAAATGTGTGTTATTTTGCAAGCATACCGAAGATAAAGTTTCTACAGAAAATGTTTCACCAGTAGCAAATAATGAACAAAATACAATGGATAAAAAAGAGGTAGGACACTAGCGGTCCGTCTAATTACCACAAGCTACACAAGCTTCAGAAAGCTTCCTGGTAATACGTTAGTAATGAATAAATATGATATATTTACTCATTATAATGTTGTTGCTGAATGTACAACATGAAAAAACATAATTTTAATCTGAAAAAGTGTCTTTTTATAATGAAATTAGACGAAAATAAAAAGCTGGTGATGCCAAATCAAGTCGACGATCCAAGCTTCGGTTAGGTTAGGTTAGGTTTTGTTTGGTTAAGTTAGGTTAGGTTAGGATAGGTTAGGTTAGGATAGGTTAGGTTACGTCACGTCACGTCACGTCAGCCTAACCTAACATATCATATTTATTCATTACTAACGTATTGCCAGGAAGCTTTTTGAAGCTTGTGTAGCTTGTGATAGCTTGTGGTAATTAGACGGACCCGGACACTAGTGAACTCTTGAGCTCATGAGCTGTCAAGGTTTCTCTTATAGCATTTCTGATGTTCATAATTTATGGATATTAAATTTGATAAGGTTTTTATTAACTTGCTCGTAACACACACACACACACACACACACACAAATATGCCAAAGCTAGAATATAGAAGCAAAAGCAATGTGATCACATAAGAAATACTGTAGTGACAGTAACAAACAATTGATAAAGAGGGAAAAAAAGGAAATTTTTAACCTGCAACTTCAAGAACAAGAAGCCATTGATTCAAGCTAAGGAAATAAATGTGGTGGAAAAAATGTACAAAAGGTATCTTTGTGAGTTGTAGACAATTGGAACAATTTAAATAAAGTAGTGGATGCCAAAACCATTAGTAGTTTCAAAGTGTCATATGACAAATTATAGGGAAGATAGGACACCCCGAATGTAGCTCATTTTGTAACTACAGCCAAGTAATTATGCATCTACATACACACTCCTGCCACCAATGCATTTTTTATTTTTCCTAGAGTGTTTTCCATATAATCTACACTTTCTTCTTGCCCAACAGAAAAGTTGCAAATGCTCAACAAAAAAAAACTGCCAAAAGCCCAACAAAAAGTCACCAACACCCAACAAAACAAAATTCACCCCCCCCCCAATCCAAAATGCCTAACAACAAAAAAGTACCGAATGCCCAACAAAGAAAAATCTAAAGGCTCCAATGTTTTGTTGAGAATTTGCCACTTTTTTGTTGGTACTCTTTTGTTTGGCATTTTCTGAACACCCAACAGAAACGTCCCAACAAAAAGTGGCAAATGCCCAAGAAAAAAGTCCCAACACCAAAGTGGTATACGCCCAACAAAAAAAAAAGTGACAAACGCACAACAACGAAAAGTACATTAAGCCAAGAATTGTGACCCGACCTCCCAGGAAAATACTATATGTGAGTCCATAATGTGGTCACTGATGTGTACATAGCCTGCCAAGAATGGCCTAATAAAGTCCTCTCACACACTAAAGATATCATTCACCCAGGGGTGAATACAATTAAAAACTAAACAGGTCAAGTGCGAGAGATAAAAGGGGGTGAACACCAAGATCATAGACCTCTGTATGCCACTCCTCCATGCTATTCATTTTTATTGCCAATATTTAGAGTTGCAATGTTGATTTAGCCACACAAAAATCCATTACACACATTTGAAAAGCTTTCTGAAACTAATAAAAGTTGCTAGTTTTTACTTTGTAATATGCAATGAGCTTTTGCATGACGAGTGCCATGTCTAATTTTTGCTTTAATTGTTTTTGTTTTCAATTACCCGATATAGATATAAGCACTAAAAACATATGGTATAAAGGGTATTTTATTATATTTCAGATGTTCACATTTCATAAGCAGAGGTGATATACTAATATTTAGCTTACATATAGTCAGATCCTAGGCACATTTGGCAATATTTAACTTCTAATCCAAGACATGAAAATGAATTTAGGTACAAGATTTAATTGCCAAGTATAATGTCTAAAACTTTATAGATTATTCTCATATGATTATTTTATTTTTAGTCTTCATTATTTACTGTATTTTAAGTTTCCTTATAACCTAATAAAATAATAACCTATCTTTTAATTATGAAGTGTTCAAAATAAAAATAAAATATGGAATGCCTTAATATTTTTATAAATGTTATAAGATAGAGTAGACAAAAATAATACACTTGTAGTAACTGCACATTTTACAGGTGGTGTATGCAGAGCTGGATTTGGGCAAGGGAGAGCCTGAAAAGAAAACCGAGGTGAAAGCAGAAGACAAGACAGAATATGCTCAGATTGTTGGAACAATCACAGATAATCGGGAGGAGGAGAAAAAGGAGTAGTACTGTCTAGCACATTAAAAGTAAAATCATGTCATATTTTAACAAAGATGATGGTGACCTTGTTCACCAAGGTTATCATCATTGTGATGGCCTTCATGTTTAATACAATCTGGAGAAGTTGATGTGATTGTATTAGTAATCACTATGTGTTCTTTTATAATTGTTCTTATTGTAGAAAATGCACTTAAGTTTTATGATTAATATACTTTTATCTGAACACCAGATTTTTCAACGATGTAAAATTCTAATTTATACGGTAGCTAGATTCAGTGGACAAAGCTTTTAATTCACTGACACTTAAATTCTCAAATAAGGCTTAGCATAGCTAAAGCCTTAACAGGGAATTATAATTCTCAACTTTAATCAGTTAAATGATACCTCGGTTATGATATATTAAAAAACATTATTGTGCTTTCATATAAACTAAGTGGTAACCTGCTGATGATGTAATGTTGACTTTGGTGAATAATTTAATACTAATTTAGCTGTCCAGTTCCTATAATTATATAACTTCAGAATATCACAGTTATGAGAATTTTGGGTAAAGCTTTTCTACATATATTTTCCTAATTTGTCAACATTGTATTATTGCATTGTTTTATCTTGCATATCTACACCCATATGCTGTTGTGGCAGTGAGTGGGACCATGCTCTAGCGGCATACAATTGGGCCTGTGCTCATGTCCTGAATCTTCAGTTAGGCCTGAATAGTGAGTTTCAAAGCATTTATATTTCCTATCAATATAAGGAAAACCAGTTTCAAGATCTCAGCCTGGGGTATACATGTACATTATTTTGACTACGGTTTTCCAAATAGTAGGTTATTGGTTACAATCCTTTTAGATTAATGTGTGAATGGTCTGTGTGAAAGAATATTGTTAAGTTAAATTTATGAACATTATTTAGTGTTCATGTAGCTTTTACATGTTAGCTCTTAGATGGCCGACAAGTATGATTGACCGATTTATTCTTTGTAAACTTAAGTGATATTGTAATATACTGTATGATTGTCAGCCTGTTGCCTTTTAACTCTGGGCTTAATGTTTGTCTGACAGAAATTTTAGAATTATTTCTGTACCTGATAATTCAGATGCTTATATACTTTTAATGAATACAACCACAGTTCATTGACTGGTACATATGATTCACGATTATAGTAAACTATGTTAAGTAATTGTTACATCACCTTCAGCACAGACAGTAATAGTTAAGAATGAATGTTCACCAAACATGAGTGAAAATGTACTGTTAAACTTTCAGCTCTTGTTTATTTTTGCAAAAAAGAAATTACACACACACACACATATAAATATATATAAAAACTATATATATATATATATATATATATATATATATATATATATATATATATATATATATATATATATATATATATTGGAGCATCATTAAGACGAGGATCTTCCAGGAGTGAAACTTATTCAATTTTAACTCGGCATTATACAGTACATAGTGACTGTCAGTGTTTCTTAATATTTTTGTATGCCATATGCTGCCTCAGTGATTGCAGAACATTCTTTAAAAGCCTAATTAATTGGGTGTTGCTAGTCTGATTTTAAAGTTATACCATTTATTGTGATTATTCATTTGTGGTTAGCATTACTTGTGTAATGCAGCAGAGCTAGGTTACTTAAAGTTAGTAATCATCATATTTGTAAATAAAACTGTATATGCTGACAAACACTCGTGTCTAATGTAATGTAATTTTGTATTATGTTTGTCTACTCTGCAACATGATTCACTGTGTAAACGAGGTTTTATTTTCCTAAATCCTATTTTAAAAGAATTATACAATTTTGAATTTGGCAATATATTTTGCCATAAAGTTACATGTCTCTTCATATGAGGGGTTCAGTCCCTGAGCCCATTATGTGCCTCTGTAACCCTTTCCACTACCGCCCACAAGATGGGTATGGGGTGCATAATAAATGAACTAAACTAAAAAAAAACTCTTCATATTAGAATCTGTGCAGATAGGATACAAGAGGATACTAACTGACTGAAAACTAATTCTCTCCTTGGACTTCTTGACATCATTTATTGAGGTGTGATGCAATACCTTCACATAAGCTAAATAGTAAAATACACACCATTTTTCCTTCCATTATTATAAGAGTCCTCAAAATAAATGTGGATAATTAGTGGGCACTGTCTGTCACCAGTGTCTGTGTGTGGGGTCGTGGGTTGCATGCTCTGCAAATAAACCTCAATATACTAGAATATTTTAGGGTTCCAGTGATGGAACATGGATCAGTTATCACAAAGTGTATAACCACGCTCAGGAAAGAAAAAAAGTGATGATAATAGAACTTTGTGTTAAATAGAGAATAAACACCAGCACCAGACCACGTGGAAGCGTAGTGCAGAGTCCCATATTTACACATTTGTATCTCTGTATACTGGACTACAGTGATAGTGAAGGGTAACACATCAAACAGGCAAAACACAGACCAGTCTGTGTACAGTGGCCATGAGGCTTGACCTGGGGAGAGACACTGGGAATATACTGTAGTGAATATATATTGTAATATGGGGATGTGCATCTAGTAAGTAATAATGTAAATCACATAATACTGCTAACCGGAAATTAAGCAAAAAATTCCTTATGGTAATAGTCAATAGGACAATATTATAAGATCAAGTAACTGGCAATTTGTCGGTCAAACATCAGTCAATGCCACAGTCAAACACATCCCAGTGGGACTGCCTACCAGGGAACAACCAGGGGGGACTACTGTCTTGTACCATTCGATAAGTACCTGTACAAAAGGTTTGAACATATATTACAAATAGTAAAACAGTACAGACAACAAGGAATAAAGACAATAAATCTCAAATGGGGAAACAGACAACCTCTACACCACAACCTCAACATGGAGGTGTGTGGCAGCTGTTTTAAATCACTTCAGAAGAGTGTTGTAGGGATTGTATGTAACATTTGCAACAAGGTTTCACCCTAGTTGTACAGAATTATCTACATACTAAGCAAACAAACAAGGTACCTACTGGATCTGTCACAATAACATCACCAAACTAATGAATGACACTCCTGAAGCACATAGGCTACCATTCAAGCTACAAGAAATATATGCAGATTGTTTAAAACAGCAATGAACACGGAACAACCCAGGGACTGATGGTTTAGCGAGCCAAATTAGCAGTGTGGAAGGAGAGTGTTGAAGTACACAAAAACAACGGCAATATTGAACAGCAAACCGGTAATATGAATGAGAGAAAAAAATGAAAGAGCGGAGCAATAAGCAGAACGATAAGAGCAATACCGAGAGTGCAAAAACCAGAAAGTAAGAACAAAAAACACAGACTGCCCCAAAACAGAGGTGGCCAAGGCATGCACAGGTACAAACAACCAGAATAAATTGCAGATGAAAATATTTGCAGATATTATACAAAAGGAAAGTGCAGATATGGGACCAGAGGCACATAATGCACATTCTTGCATCCCCAAAAATGCTGAAACATGTTTGGGAGGGCCAGATGTCATTTTAGAACAGTGTAGACATTTCCACCCAAACCTATGCAAACTCAATTAATGAGAGGAAATGCTATGATCTTCAGTGCCCTGATTTCCACAAGAGGTACACAGAGCTATATAAGATAGAAAGTCCAATATAATAACCCTGGACGTTTTGGAGTCAGGCAGAAACAGAGAGGAACAGGCAGACAAACATTGCAGGAGTACAGATGAGGAGGGGGAAATGCCCAAGACTGGACTACAATTCATCATCAAGCACGCACATGATACGAGCTCAGCATGCCACTTCACCTGATCCTTCAGGCATCCCTATGTACAGGAGTCGTAACAGGCGTGTGGAAAAAGGCTAACATAACACAAATCACAATAGCGTGATGCATCAATGAACAAATCCACAAGGGCCGTGACGAGGATTCGAACCTACGTCTGAGAGCATCCCAGACGCTGCCTTAATCGACTGAGCCACGACACGGTCAAAAAAGTTGAAATCGGAAGTTCTACTGAACTTTGATAATGCTTACGTGAATGCTGCCTTAATCGTTGTAGCTCAGTCGATTAAGGCAGCGTCTGGGATGCTCTCAGACGTAGGTTCGAATCTTCGTCACGGCCCTTGTGGATTTGTTCATTGATGCATCACGCATTGTGATTTCTGTGTGTAATGAAGTAAGGGTGAAAGGTAGAACGGCCTATTGACATAGCTCGAGTGCATGGGGGGAGTTGTGTAAAACCCTGGTTTGTGTCTCGGAGAGGCTGCAGGATCCAAGTAGTTCAGTAGAACTTCTGGTTTCAACTCTTTGACCATGTCGTAGCTCAGTCGATTAAGGCTGTGTCTGGGATGCTCAGATGTAGGTTCGAATCCTTGTCACGGCCCTCGTGGATTTGTTCAAAGGCTAACATAGTTCCAAACTACAAAAGTGGCAGCAGGGAAGACCCCCCCCCCATTATAGACCTGTATCATTGACAAGTGTAATAGTGAAAATATTGGAAAAAATAATAAAAACTAATGGGTAGAACACCTGGAGAGAAATGATATAATATCAGACAGCATGGTTTTTTTCTGGAAGATCCTGTGTATCAAATTTACTCAGTTTTTATAATCAAGCCACAGAGATTTTACAGGAGAGATGGTTGGGTTAACTGCATCTATCTGGACCTAAAAAGCTTTCGACACAGTTCCACATAACAGGTTCTGGAAAATGGAACATATTGAGGGGTGACAGGTAAACTTCTAACATGGATGAAAAATTTTCTGACTGATTGAAAAATGAGGGGGGTAATCAGAGTCAATGTATCGACTGGAGAAATGTCACAAGTGGAGTACCAGAGGGGTTCAGTTCTTGCACCGGTGATGTTCATTGTCTACATAAATGATCTACCAGTTGGTATACAGAATTACATGAACATGTTTGCTGATGACTGCCCGAAACGCTTTGCGTAATACAGTGGGTTTAGGCATTGATGTACTAGCCCTATCTATAAACAATCATTCTTTGTAAAATCCCTTGTATGTATGTACCTTACCTAAATAAACATTTTATTTTATTTTTATTTTATTTATAATAATAAGAAACTTAGATGATTTTCATGCCCTTCAAGAAGACCTGGACAAAAGTATATGAGCACCACTTGGCAAATGGAATTTAATGTGAATAAATGCCATGTTATGGAATGTGGAATAGGAGAACATAGACCCCACACAACCTATAAATTATGTGAAATCTTTAAAGAATTCTGATAGAGATCTAGGAGTGGTTCTAGATAGAAAACTATCACCCGAAGCCACATAAAGAACGTTGTGCGAGGAGCCTATGCCATGCTTTCTAACTTCAGAATTGCTTTTAAATACATGGATGGCAAATACTAAAGAAATTGTTCACGACTTTTGTTTGGCCAAAGTCAATATGCAGCGGTTGTGAGGTGCCATATCTTAAGAAGCACATCAACAAACTGGAAAAGGTGCAAAGACATGCTACTAAGTGGCTCCCAGAACTGAAGGGCAGAGCTATGAGGGAGGTTGAGGCATTAAATATGCCAAACTAGAAGACAGAAGAAAAAAAAGAGCGATATGATCACTATGTACAAAATAGTAACAGGAATTGATAAAATCAATAGGGAAGATTTTCCCGAGACCTGGAACTTCAAGAAAAGAGGTCATAGATTTAAATTACTACACAAAGATGCCAAAGAATATAAGAAAATTCACTTTCGCAACAGAGTGGTAGACGGTTGGAACAAGTTAAGTGAGAAGGTGGTGATGGCCAAAACCGTCAGTTATATGACTATTAGTCATATAACATATAGTCAGTCATATGATATAAACCGTCAAAGCGTTATATGACAAAGAGTGCTGGGTAGACACACCACGAGCGTAGCTCTTATCCTATAACTACACTTAGGTAATTACATACTACTTCCCCCCTCCCAACTACACAAACTACCACCCTCCCCAGTACTACTAACCAAACTGGACAAACCATTGCCAGAACAGCACACACTGGGTCAGGGTAGAGAGGGGGGGGGAGAACTACCAAAACCCTCTAGAAGTGATACACAATACAGAAAATCATTCATATTTGCAAACATACAAGGCCTAAAGTCAAATCAAGAAGTTTCATAATGGCCTATTAGAGTCTACCTCAATATTTGGGGCATTCGCAGAAACTCATACAAAAGATTACATGCATAGTGAAATCTGGATTTCAAATTACTGTATATAGAGTGATAAAGAAACTAGGTCAAGCAGAGGAGTAGGGCTGTGTATTAAGAGAACCTGGTATGCACAGAGCTACTAAATAC
>WNGS01163519.1:13608197-13661081 GCA_020271785.1 Procambarus virginalis
TTTTTTTCTTGTCCTCCTTTTAGTGAACCTATATATAAATTACAATATATTTGTTAAGGCATCATTTCCTATTTGAAGTTGTGCAGTGGTTCAGTTATAAAATTTACTCTGCCCAAAATGTTCTATATCTTTTTTCCCCTAGGATTGATTCAAAATTTGCAATAATCTTGCATGGAATACATATTAATGACACTGATTTCAGTGTCAGGTTGGTGCTTCATGTCTGCTCCCCTTATCTGGAATATTGCAAGCTACATTTGCTTTTGCCGATTTCTGGTAGCTCCTCCTAGATACAACATTGATCTATTCAGCTATCTGAATAACACAAGATCCTAGAAGCTTTCTGTCAGTAACTATGGTGATAGTTTGGTTTAGTCCTACTGCATTTTAATACATCCAGTTTGATGTGGATGTCAGATAGGCAGGTTTTACTACTCTCGATTGAAGGCATTATGATGATACTGTATAGTATAGTGTACTTGTCTAATAGTATATAATGCAGGTATGGACGAGTTATATCACTTTAATTATTTATTATATTATATTCTATAACTTTTTTATATATTTATTTGCCTTATTTCTACCAGAACTGCACGCCCTTTCCACCCCCATGAACCAGTGGAAAAAAAAGGTAATGATTGTGAATAAATACCTGTATACTTAGAACTACCTTCTACTATTGATACCATTCTTAGTTATACCAAGGTATCTTGGAGTGAAAAAAATAATTATGTTTCATTCAAATAAAGTACCTTACTGTGCACAAAAATTTGGTGGTATCATAATGTCAAAACGTTTCTCTAATACTGTCTCTCATACATATTTAATCATCATGATTACTTAATATTTGCTTATCTTATTTTTTATCACAAATTATTTGTTTAATTATATATTCATGCAATCGTTATACCACATCCTTTATAAGTACAAATGTCTAATCACAGTGATAGAGAAGGCGAAAATAAAATTATGAAATTTAATTCTAGAGATGTAAGTTCATGGTTATAGTACTAAATGCACATTATGTACCTGAGATAAGGGCAGATGCATATTGGGCTATTGTCATGGAAATTTTTTGTGAACTGCAGTATTCATTCATATTTATAGGACTAGTGAAAGATAAGATTTGTTTTGTAATTGATAGGGGTATGCACCTTCCCGCCACTTGTACATGGATTGAATAACAGTAAACTTTAAAAATCTACGACACAGAGGAACTCCCAACAACAATAATGTAACTAGCTCAGCAAAATTGTAAATTGCTTAGGTAAGAGGAAGAACCATAGTTAGACGAGTGGCAAGCATAAGTGACACCAAGTTACCGCCACAGTAAATGGGGCCCAGACACAGGCTACCACCTACCATTACTATGGTACCATGCTACCTGAACCAAATGTACATGTATAACACCAGTGTGCACCATGCACAACCATCTGTCAACAGCAAATTATACTGGCCGAAAAACTCTTTACTGAACTAATGGTACTGTTGCAGTTGCTTAATTCTATTGTGAGTCATGAGGAATAATGTTGGGAAGCACACTACGGTAAGATACGTGCAACAATGGAGCAGAGACACGTTAACGCATGACAAAGAATACAGGCTATTCTTCTGCCAATGTTTCCATACATAGAATAAACAACATCCAAAACAGTAGCAAAATCTCTCACTTCATTTGATAACATCATATATCTAGCAAATATGCATCTATCATCTAGCCTGGCATTTCAGTAGGGGAGGAACACTTGGAATGCACGCATCAAAATAGTTTATGCAATGGGATCTGTACATTAAGCAACTGTTTTATACAATACCACAAAAATTATAATTTCAACTTCTGCTACATGCACTTTCTGTCAAAGCAGCTACATATTAATCTTTACCCATAAAGACACCTGTATTTAAAACACTTCAATCTCATTGTACACAGATACAATTTAGTAAACAAAACATCTGCAATTTTTTTGTAAAGTCATTTTGGCCTAATATTATTGTCATCCAATTAGATTTTCTTGATAATCCCCGCTACAAAAAGTGGCCCGTCCCTCATCTACTCGTCCTTCCGGCATGAAAATACAAACTATTCACCTGAGGAGGAATGAGGCTACTTAGCATCTGACTTTAGGTGTAAGCAATAGATCGACACAATCTCCAATATGGTTTTGTGCAAATATTTTTTTTGGTGATGGGGGGTATGTGTGAGTTTTCTATCTTGCCAGTGTGATATGCTAGACACATACCAGTAAACCACAAACATGAGGGAAACAGCAAAAGGGTAGTATGACACCATAATCTAATGACATGAAGCACAAGAGCATGCCCGCATAGTGTCTTATAACAATATTCCTTCATAGAATGATTCCATCCTCAACATATGCACAGCAATTCTAGGTCACCTTCCCTTTCTTGTCTCAGTCCAGTCACAACAATAGTAGTGTTTAGCTATGATACTGGATGACAGAAAGCCAAGAAAATCCTGACTTAGGTGTATATAATTCAGCTTATATAAAGTTAAAGTATATATAGAAATTCATCTCATGTACTCCTAAATTAAGCTTAAAAATCCTATGTGATATCGTATACTATTCATAGATTAACAATCTACCTACATAATCCCTCCTTTTCTAGAGTTTATATAAAATTTCTGATCTGTGTCTAGATTCATTATTTACCAGGTATGGAAAGAGTATCATTCGAGTATATATATATGTCTCATTGCATATGTAGGATTCAGTACTCTGATACTGTAGTACATGACTTATCAATAATCATTTCATAACAATACTAGTTTTCCATCTATCTGCATAGGACTGGGGGGGGGGGGGGGGGGCATAGCTAGATAGGCTAGCATGGATAGGAAATGGATCGATCCAATAGCTGACTATGCATGAACTACTTGCGTGGGGCCCCTATAGTTGGATCTGATAGTACTTACACCTAAAGAAAAGGACCTAGCCTGCAGTCCATAAGTGTATAAAGTACACATCTAGATATAAGGAAAAAATAAAAATGAAAAAAATCTTTTGTAGCATTCGTACCTTCTAGACAGGCTCTATATCTACACAGTGGTACGATGTTATATACATGGATAACTTACAGCCCATGAATCTCATGTCATATTCTATGTGTTTTTAAACTATTGTTATTGTGCTGAAACTTACAATAAGATAATCAGTAAGTACAGTAGTATGTCTTTCATAACTATCTATGGCAGATATCTGGTAAGACAGATAGTAGGTAGTAATACAAGACAGAGCATAAAACATACATAGCCTTCCGTCAGGACCACCATGGCTGAAAATTTGCAGTGTGCCCACGTGTCTGACGTCACTAACTCGATCCATTAGCTGCCTCTTCACAATAATAGGCCATTTGCCTGTGTTCTACTATTTTTATACTATCTTAATGTAACTAAAGAAACAGTATTATGTTGCAATCTGCATAGCAGGATTTCATATGCATCACCTATTCTTTTAAATAATATAATCTAATAAATGATAATTGTACTATAAGTAGATATAAAAGATCTTGTATCTAATTTAATAAAATAAATATATATCCCAGCTGTGGCTATAAAAAAAAGGGCAAGGTCTTGCCATCAGTAACTATCATGAATATTTCCAGGCCAGAAGGGTCTCACAACACATTATGAATCACTAAACAGCTAGAACTCCATTATACTAAAAAACATGTAGGTCACAAATTTTGAGGTTAAATCACCATCCATGCTATAAGACCACTTTGATCATTTCTATATACTAGATAGTATTCCATAGGAATTTCTAAGAATAAGTTTCTGCATCATGATCTGTCAATGTCTGATATTATTTTGTTCTTCAATTTCACAATCTAACCCTCATATTTCTTGCTTCAAGTTTCTTATCATTCATTCTCTATTACAGTATATTTACAAAAAGAATACAAAGCTGTCACTTCTAAAGCTTTGGCCCTACATAAATCATTCTCCTGTAATTATTTTGTAAGTTTTAAATACATTACAACATTTTTTAGGGGACTCAAGTGTTCCCTTTCTTTTACAGTGTGCAAAACATTTTCTTAACATATAGCTGAACAAAATTTTTTTGCATGTCTTTTACATTTCCCTTTACTCTCACATGGGCAGAGTCCCCAGTTATTAAGAGGATTACTAACCAACAGATAAATACAACATTTCATAGACATATATTGTACAGAAAGGGAAACACACATTATATGTCCCAGAGCAATTTATCTCCATTACTATGTGCAATCACCGACACAAAATAGTAATAATAGGCTAAATACTCAAAGTATTTAATACAAAAAAAAGTGGACATTACAATTCCAGTATGTATAAAGCACTGCACCTAGGTGATACCAAGTAACTTAGCTATCTTCATCTCTAACTCATCCTCTCAGATCAGGTGAACATCAGTTTTTGGCAGTCCTTCAGGTAAAATTTTTGACCCAAACTTAGCAGACAGGTACACACCCTTGTTGGCAAAACTGTGATGGGCAAACCACACACAAAAAATAACTTTTGAATATACCAAAAATCCCAGAAGGCTGGTACGAGCACTTTATTAATTAAGAAATTTATCCAACAATCTAATTTTCAATACAGAGTGTTACATCTGTCTGCCAATCTGTGTGTATATATAATATATTATATATATATATATATATATATATATATATTATTATATAGTAATTCAATATATTCATATATATATATTATAATATATATATATATATATATATATTATATATAGTAATATAGATATTATATATATATTATATAAGATATAATATATATTATTTATATTATATATATCTATATTTATATTATAATATATTAATATATATATATATTAGCTAGATATTACAATATATATAATATATATTAATTATATATATGATATTTTATACTATATGTATACTATATATATATATATAGTATATATATATATATAATATATATATATATATAAGCAATTTTATGTATTAACAATTTTAAAATTAATTAAACTAATTATAATAGTATAATTCTTTACACTTGGCCCTCCATTTCTTTGAGTGTAAGGTGGCCGTTCCAGCCTATGAGCCAATCTCAGGAGGTGAAAGCTGCAGTTTTTTTGCGCTGCCTTTTGTTGTTCTCTAGTAAATAGCTCAGGTCTATTGCTCCTTTTGCTGGAAGTTGACTAAGAAGTTTTGTTGCTACACTGTTCACTCGCACACGTTTCTTGGCACGCTGTGGAAAAGACAACTTCATTAAAATATGGAATATAAAATACATCGGTACAATATATGCAAATTTTCAGATTCCTTTTATAGAAATTAAGAGTATTTCCAAAGTACATGATCAATGATTAAATATAATTTTCAGTTCTATTTTTCCAAGGTGCATAATTGCCAGAAAACAGGCATAAAGAAAGAGGTAAAAAATCAAGCACCAGATTACTGACACCTTATTCATCAAAATATTTGCCACAACTTTCTTGGTAAAAATAAGCAGGAGTCGGGGTGTTATTGTAAATAGAAAGCAAACTCCCATGGAAATCCTTTATTTGGGCTTTTCCAGCACCACTCACTAGTCACCTCCACTCCTCACCCAAATGGCAAACCACGACCACCATCTAAATCTCACTGTAGGAACCTCAATCACTACCTTGTTCCCAGTACATCACCACCAAAATAATCAGCAGTTTACAGGAAGCCAGCAAAGCTCCTATTAGATAGAGGCATTCATTACTTTCATAGCTGCTGGGTTTCTGTCATGCCTGATTGTCAACTGCCATCTCCTCTCTCGTGCCGTCACATCCTCTCAGTTGACGATGGAGGAGCCACTTTAACTTTAAACGTTAATATTTCATCTCCATCGTTTTGGAAGTTGTCAAGTGGCTTTTTCACCTTCAGCCTGCTACTTCTCTGGAACCTCCTCAGTTTCCTCATTTACTTTCGTCTTCTCATTTCTGTGTCTGCTTTGCTCTGGGATCTTTTCTTTGACGTGGAGCTTCTGTCAGCACTAGCTTCTGGCTATAAGGCTGGGAAGCTTTCTATTCTCCTTCAGATACAAGGGTTTTTTGTTCATTTGGTCTTGCAATATTTACTTCGTCTGCAGCCGTTGCCCGCCTCTTAGCTTCGTATGAAGTGGCTGGGTTCCAAAGGGGGTTCTTTGGTTTTTGGTACTTTGTTTCTTGAATTGGAGATGCGTCACCTTTGGTTACTGTATATTTCTCCTCCCTTCTCTCAACATACCCTATTTTCGTTTTTCTCCAAGGTGTGACTTCCCAGAAATTTTCTTTCTATTTTTTTTGGCAAAGACATGATTAATCATGCTTAAGACCTTTTTATATGGATACAGGAATAGTTGACCAGACCACACACTAGAAGGTGAAGGAACGACGACATTTCGGTCCGTCCTGGACCATTCTCAAGTCGATTGTGATGAAGTAGATGCAGGCAATAAATAGGCAAGGGAGAGGTGAGGAGCAAAGTAAGGTGTAGTAGAGGGGATAGTAGTAGGAATAAGAACTGCAGAGGGCCTATTGGCCCATATGAGGCAGCTCCTATTATAACCACCGAATGAGGAGGAGATGGTACAGTAATAGGAATAAGAGGAGGATAGTAAGGGAACGTAAGAGAAAACAATGAACAGAAAAAGAGAGAGGAGAGAGAAAGAAAAGGAAAGAGAAAGAAAGATAAATGGAAGGGTAAGCTTATGTTAGGTCATGTTTGTCCACCTTTCATGAAGAAAAAATATAAATTTACTAGAATTTTAAAGGACTAACGAACTTAGAAAATGATGCAGTGTTTCATTATGGGTCTTGTTGACTGTATAAGCTCATAATTTGATTTTTTAAGTTACTTTTGATGCTATAAAGTTAGATGTTGTCTTAATGTGGCTAATGTATCATCAACCAAATGAGAAAAAAATACTTTGTAAGAACAATAACTAAATTTTGTAGTTGACAGTTTAAAGTTAATGCTTCTGGTGTACACACTGGCTCACTTCAGGAAAAAATGATTACATAAACATTGTGACTACAAAGTATATTTTGACAAAGATAAATGTTAGAGCACTGTGCTAGAGAGATCTAATCAATATGAAAGTGTCACCATAGGATCACATCAGTGATATTGTATACGAAGTCTATGTAACATTTACAAATTTGAAAATTGCTTTTAAATTCATGGATGTGGAAATATTAATTAAATTGTTTATGGTATATGAGAGGCCAAAATTAGTTTATGTAACCGTTGTGTGATGTCCATTTCTCAAGAAGAACATCAACAAAATAGAGAAAGTGAGAAACATGCTACTAAATGGTTTCCAAATGTTAAAAAGATCTATCAGGACAGGCAGGAGGCATTAAATATGACAAAGCTAGTAGATAGAATAAATGATGATATGATCACCACATACAAAATCCTGACAAAGTTGACAAGAAGGAACTTTTGAAATCTGCAGCTTCAAGAACAAGAAGTTATAAATTCAAGCTAAGAAAACAAAGGTGGCCAAAAAATTTATTGAAATTCTCTACTACGAACAGGAATATGAACGGTTGAAATAATTTGGATAAGAGGGAGGTGGATGCCAAAACCATAGGAAGCTTTAAAATGATAATATGACAAAGAATATGGAAAAAAACTAGACACCATGAGAATAAATCTTATCATATAATTCCTTACATAATTACACACATTTTAACACCTGACATGCATACACAATTTCAAACACATACATTGTACATACTTTCACAAACCCAATGTCACACAATTTCACACATGCTTTCACACACAAATGGCTTACATTGTGCCACTAATACACCGTTTTCACGTTTTTTGCATACATTTGTAAAACACTAAACTCGCTGATCTGGCCTGCCCTACTAAAACGACAATAGAACACTTGTCAAAATTTTATTCTTACCTGGAATGTCAGGTTAATGTGGGCCAGATCAGCTAGTTGGCAGATTATGGTGTTGGTACTAGTATTATATCTTACTAAAAAGCAAAGGAAGCAGATCATGGAGTCTGAGAGTACAAGGGAGAGCAGTAATGATAATTACCAACTGAAACCTCAGAAATATGAGTATTTGCATAATGTTATTTACTAGTGGCCTATGTAGCATCTTAGCCTAGAGGCAGGTGTTCATGGTACAGAATTCAGGGTCAGAAGCTAAAAGAATGGCATGAACCATGGCCACTAAGGGCTTAATAGCCAGTTTAGGGTTGCATAAGCATAACAGACAGCATGACAGAACTATGACCATGTTTATGTATTTTTGTAGCATATTTGTTATTTATATGAAAAGAAAATAATTGTTTATATGGTATACTATTTTTTCTAAATGTGTAAAACCTGTACTCTATCGTTTGCTACTAGAAAACTCTGGCAAATTTGCTGATAAAGCGGCTAGTAAAAAAAGGGAACTTATTTGAAAAACTGGATTATGCACAAATATGGATCATGTTCAGAACATGGCTCAGATTTTGAGGTTCCACTGTTTATATGCATCATTATACCTCTTATATATAAATGTTTACATGATACTGGCATAATAAATGATATTCTTATTTAAAGTACTGTATCTAAATAAGTAAAAAACTTTCATGAATATTTAAACGTTTAACTTACACAGGCCTTTATTTTATTATAAAGACAAAAAATGAAAACAATAACGTATTAATATCAAAACAGAGCTATGTTAACCTTGCATAATGTGACTATGGTGTTGGTGGTATTGATACGTGGCGATGTGATGACCATCTGTGCCGATATGATTTCCCATCGATGGGAACACGAAGCCTTTTGGCTTATCAAGGTTTCCCAAACAGACAATGCCTGGTGGGGATGGGGGTGGAGGGGGAAAAGGAAACTTCCTGTTCCTATCAATGGTAAACCATCTCAGGCTAAATGGTCGCGACATCACCACAATTCAGTACCACCAACACCATGGTCACTTAATGCAACATTCTTGCAAATTTGGCATTAATTTTGTACATTTGATACTTGTCTGAGAACAATTAAGAATTAGCTTTCTCAGGTTTCTTTACATAAGCTCTAGAATCCCTAACATGACCTGCTAATATACTCCAAATTTCAAATGTGGTCAATTTGAGTTCCCCCCCCCCCATCTCCTCAAACACAGTCCTGACGAGCTGTTTCAACTTCCAAATCTGTATTTACATGCTGACTCCAAGATGCACATAGAAGCATTATTTGTGGTTGCTAGTTTATCAAACAACAACTAAAAAGTTGCTAAACTACTAAATAAAATTTTTTTACAGATGGGGAGTGGAAGCGAGACAAGCAAACAGGCTTTTAGCATTCCCAAGCCAGGGGGCATGCTGTAGTCCTACTGGGGAAGAAGCATCCTCTTCTAGTTCTGTATTTTGTTACAATTTTGCAAATAATTGAAGCTTAAACAAATTTATGACTTTACCATTAATTTAATTAATTTATGCAATGTTATGCAATGCAATGTTATGCAATGCAATGTTACTAAAGTACCTTTGATGAAAAATAGTTAAAGCTAGATTGATTCTTCTTAATGAATGATACAAAATTATTCATTGTATCTGATTTTCTGTGGCACATACAGAAGACATAAGATTTTAAATAAAAACAAAAAAGGCACACCAAAGACCTCATGCACAAAATAAAAAATAAAAGAAAGCCACAGAAAATCAGTAAAAATAAAGGCATGCTCCAAACATCAAGCTGATGTTATTTTCTTATTGAAAGTTGCTATATCTTTCAGCTTTGGTGTGAGGAGCTTAACCCAAGAAAAGCCAGGGGTGGTTGGGTGCCAGCTATCACATGCCTTTTGTGCCCTGGCCTCAGCTCTTACAGTAGCCAGTGGGGTGTGGTCATCTATCTCATCAGGTGGAGGCGGAACCCCTCGGTCTCGAGATCTGCTGCTTCTGCTGCTGCTGCTGCTGCTGCCGCCTCCTCCCCCATTGCTGTTACTGGTAGTATCACTTTGACTAGTGGTAATAGTAGTGTTGTTAGCAGAACAGGGCTTTGTAGTTGTAGTGGAACTGGTAGTGGCCGCAGTGTTAGCAGAACTAGAACAGCTGTTATTACTGTTGCCACTGCTTGAATAGCTGCTGTTACTGCTTCCACGTTCTTCTGAACCTCCACGACATTCTTTAGAGCCCCCACTGCTTCCGCTACGGCCTCTACTGTTTGATATCACTTCATGTGGCTGAAAAAGATACAGTACCTTGTAGATATTAAAGACATCAATGTAGACAAAAATAAAACTGGATGTGTTTCAGTCACAACTAACTAAGAATGTTACTGAATATCTCACAATACAAATAATGCAGTATGTATTCCTCTACATATTTTTATAAACACAAGAGAAAGAGAAATTGAGTGACAGAACAGGTGGGTACAATTTGTGGGAAGGAGAGGAAGGTAAATGGCAGATGATGGGACAAGTGTGACTGGAGTAGAAGAATGGGGTATCTTGGTGCATTCTGGACGAAGATGTGTAGTGGCACTGCTGCAGTGATAAGGTAGCGGTAGGAGTAAAAAGGGGATAAGGGTGGCAAGGTGAAGGAGGTGGAGTTGGTGATGGAAGAATTTATGCTAGAGGCAGGTGGTGGTGTTGGTAAAAGAGGTAAAGTTGTGTAATGGGAGGATGCTTATACAGATGATTACTCTCCCTCTCCCTCACTCTCACTGGTGAATCATTGCACACTGCAAAGCCAGGTGTGGACTCTGATGTGGAAGCCAAAACAACCCAGCTGAAAACATAAACCAGACAATAAGCCGTACAGAGCAACGAGACACTGGCCACCTAAAACATCACACAGGCAGGCAGATGGGCTGAGCACAGATGAAGCAAACACCTAACTGAGGTGAATACTTGGTGAGGGAAGGCATAAGCATCCATGGATCACAACTTTCATATTCACAACTGAAGTGTACCCTAAGCAACAGCTCAAGCTTTCTAACAACCACATGAGCAGGAACAGTATGACAGGCAGGTCTCCAGCATGCACAAGAACATAATTCTCAATGCTATTTGTTTTACAAGTGAGAAGACACTGTTTTCTCCTCATTAACAGGCTCCACAAAGTAGAATAAATCTTGTGCACTTCCTAGAAGTGAGGGGAGTCAACAGAAGTCAACTCGTAAGATGAAGGAGCCCAGAACTCTTCAGAGCAGGTATTCCTAGTCAGAGTATGGGGAAATGCAAGCTGACCCAAGGTAAGACATCCCAACACACTGTCAGAGCCAAATACTGTAGACTGCTAGAGTATATGGTCTATAAAAAAATCATGAACCATAAACAAAAGCAAATAAATAAATGGTCCCCAGTGGAGCAAAATGTTCCAGGGAAAGCCATCACCACTTAGCTGAAAGCAACAAGCCATCGATGGACCCAGCAGAAGCTACCTAGAGCATACCTGGAGAGGGTTTCGGGAGTTCTTCTACTCCCCGAGCCCTGCCTGGGGCCATGCTCGACTTGTGATAACTTGATCCAACAGGCTGTTGCTTGGAGCAGCCTCCAGGCCCACATATCCACTACAGCCTGGTTGGTCCAGCACTTCTTGCAAAAACCTGTCCTAGTGCCTCTTGAATACATCCAGGTTACAGGTCATAGACAAGATACACTATGTGGAAGAGTGAGAGGCAGACTGAATGAGACCTTGGATGACTTGGGCTGGCGCATCAGAGTATTTACCCCCATGGCAATGATACAATTGCCTTGTTCACCTAAGGATGCCTAATTTCCCTCAAGCAGTCACTTGTTTTGCTGCACCAATGCTTTCTGGTGAGTTTTTGCAAGTTTTGTGATTGACCTCTGATTCCCTGCTCCCCTTACCTTGGAAAGCGAGCCAGATTCAGGTTGTGCATCATGGTAGGTGACAGATGGGTCTCAAGAGGTCTAGTATACTGGGCTAAGACTTGGTAGTACTGTACCAGAGTTAGGCTTGGGGAACTACTGAAGGGGAGAGTTTCCTCCCAAGAAAAACTGCTGACAGGGTTCCACATATATGACTGCTTTGCAAGTTGGAACACCTGGGAAGGGTGAATGGGAGACTAAGGAATTTTCAGCAGATATAAAGATGAGGATATTTTAGTATGGATAATATGACAATGAAAAAATACCTTCCTAAATTGGAAGATAAAAGATAATGTGGAAAGATGATCACTTGATATAAAAAAATGACAACATAGGAAAAAGTACACACAGAGAATAATCACACTAACGTGACTGCATCAATGAGAAAATCCGTAGGAGCTGTGATGAGGGTTCGAATCTATGCAGTGGATGTTCCCACACACACGCTTCTAGCGACTAAACCACGACTAACTAGGAAAAAGTTGATAATGTACACATCTTATTGCCTTCCCCAAACAGAACATGAGGACACAGGGACAACTTCAAGAACACTGATGTAAATGGAATATTATATATTTTTTTTAATAGGTAGATAAGGGATGAAACATAATTAGGAGAAGGTTGTATATGTCAAAACTACCACTAATTTTAAGACCGCATTTGATAAAATTCATAAGATAGACCACCACCAGTATAGCCCTCTACCTTTAATTACAATAAGGCTATTACCATTAGGTATTAACACAAATAGAAGGAAAAATAAACAAATCAATGCACTTACAGTGTATGTTCGTTGTGGTCTTAGTCTCTCTGGAAAGGTAATGAAGGCATATGGCTTGATGCAGATAGGGTACTTTGGTTTGCTGATCTTGGAGAAGACTCTGGCACCTTTATCCACTCGATACTCGCATACATATACGTGATCTTCTTGAGCTCCAATGGGACGCCCCCTACAATAGCTATTGAGATCCAGTACCCAGCAATGGTTTATTACCATATCCAAGGGTAAGATTTCACACAATGGTGAACGGATGACTTCATTTGGGAAAAACTTACGCCAGGGTTCGTGGAATGTTTCATGTGGCCTTAAGTAATGATGTCCGAATGCAAATTTGTCTCCCCTGTGATGAATAACGGCCTTGTTAACAACAGTACAGTGTGTAGCAATTAACATACATAAGCCAATTATATTATTCGTGCTATCAAGTATGAAGGGTCCCAAAAATTGAATAGGCATAGATATTATTTTTGGACACAAACCAGATAAACAAACTGACAAATAGTACTAGCAATCACCCAGTATGCTGCATTCAATTCTATATATCTTTCAAATCAGGCTTTCATTGCACCAGCCATGTTTCCGTCCTGACTTATCTAACTCTCAATTCTATTGCACATATTTATTTTTCATCACTCACACATCCCAGTACTTAAAATATCAACCAGATCTAACGCTTAACCACCCTTATTTATTTAACAACCAGACTTTCCTTTTCTCCCCTCTATCTTTTATCCAGATTCTTATGTGGACTTATGTTATCTCTCACATGTGAATAACATTTTCAGTTGATCTATATAACTCTCCATCACATTGCTAGAAGAGCAGCATCATCTGTATATAATAAAACTGAAATACCTATACTCCAATTATTCATATCTGGCCTATATACTATGGCTTATACCTTTACCTCCCTCCATCCATGTATACACAGAACTACTAAGGTGACATTACTTGTACAAGTGTGTCATGGTGGTGATGCAACCCATCCTCCCAATAGTATGTCACATTTTGATGTACTGTATACTTTCTCTAAGGACAGAAACTGTTGTACTGGAACATGATAGCGGCTCATAAAAATTACAATGTCCCATTTTCTGTTCATGAGTCCTCTTGTAGGGTAGGATAAGGCATTTTAGTACAACAGTTTCTTGACGTTGGGAACGCTCGCGAGAACAGGCTGGGTGAAGAGCATGTTGTGGTGGTGACAAGTGAAATTACCAAAGAGAGTTTATCTAAATGTAGTTACGAGGTCCCAAATTTTCCCCAAAGGTGAATTTTTTAATTCTTTTAAATTTCACCAAAGGTGCCAAATTTTCACCAAATGAAAAAGTGCAATAGGTACTCTGAGAAAGAAGTCTTATCAACATCAGAGGCTTGAGACTGTTCAACACGCTTCCATGACACATAAGGGGAATAGCTGGCCGACCCCTCACAGTGTTCAAGAGAGAACTTGACAAGCACCTCCAAAGGATACCTGATCAACCAGGCTGTGACTCATACGTCAGGCTGCAAGCAGCCGCGTCCTACAGCCTGGTTGACCAGTCCAGCAATGAGGAGGCCTGGTTGAAGATCAAAGCCGTGAGGACGCTAAGCCCCGAAATCATCTCAAGGTAACGAGATGGGAGCTATGCTCATGATATTCCGGTTTCCTAGAACTCTGTCATATAATGCCTTTAAACTACTAGCAGTTTTGGCATCCTATGCCTTTTCACACCAAACTGTTCAGCAATGATTGTACTATCACATGGGACAGATTGCATAATTCATGAATATAGTTTAAGTGATTGTCACATTGTATTGATCAATTCAAGGTTATCCTTACAGTCTGAAAATTTGCTTTATTCTGTAATATTATATACAGTGTGTGTATGTGTATATATATATATATATATATATATATATATATATATATATATATATAATATATATATATATATATATATATATATATATATGTCGTACCTAGTAGCCAGAACGCACTTCTCAGCCACCTATGCAAGGCCCGATTTGCCTAATAAGCCAAGTTTTCATGAATTAATATATTTTCTCTAATTTTTTCTTATGAAATGATAAAGCTACCCATTTCATTATGTATGAGGTCAAATTTGTTTTATTGGAGTTAAATTTAACGTAGTTATATGACCGAACCTAACCAACCCTACCTAACCTAACCAATCTTTATAGGTTAGGTTAGGTAGGTTAGGTTAGGTAGTCGAAAAACAATTAATTCGTGAAAACTTGGCCTATTATGCAAATCGGGCCTTGCATAGTAGGCTGAGAAGTGCGTTCTGGCTACTAGGTACGACACATTATATATATATATTACACACACATATATAATATTGTGGGTTGTCTGGTAGTGGGGATAGGGAATGGGGTGTTATGGGTTGTATGTTGTACCTAATAGGCCCATTTGCCTAACAAACCAAATTGTCTTGAAATCATATATTTTTTAAATAAATTTTCTTATGGAATGATAAAGCTTTCAATTACATTACATATACTTCGATTATTTTTTAATTTGAGTCATAACTAACTGAAATTTGATCAAACATAACCTAAGTTAGTAATTCATGTTCTTAATATATTAATTCAAATGAGCCAATTTGAAAATAATTATTTGAAAATAACGACAATCACTCCGCTTGTTAGGCAAATTGGGCCTTACATACTAGGTCAAGTAGTGCAGTTCTGGCTACTAGGTATGATATACAAGGTATATGCACACACACACACACACACACACACACACACACACACACACACACACTCTACAGAACATGTACAGTAAAAAGTGACAGGTATAAATACCAGTGATAAGAGAATTATTTGTTATTGTTAATTACTCTTCTAAGGAAAATCTCAAATGGAAAAAAGTACATACTTTTCATCAATCCACAGATTTTCTATCTTGAATATTAATAGGTCATGAGGTTTGATGTCTTTGACAAGGCGGTAAGCTGGCTGTCTTCTTTCACCTGACTTCTGCTGTGGCCGATCACGAAGAATATAAACACTGTCACCTAAGAAGAACAAGATTACATTTAGGTTTTAGATTTAAAAAGCACATTTAAAAAAGTCACTTATGATATCCAACTGCACTCTCATAACTTTAGATTGTATTTGTCATGTGTGCTTATTACTATGTTCAAGGTAGTCCTAAGAGGCAAATGTTACCCATATAACTATATTTTCCCCTTGCAAGTTCAAGTACAACACTCTCAGTATTAAATTAATAATTTAGAACTTTACAAGCAAAGAAATATTCTACTATTTTCAGGAATATAATTTCTTGTGCTTTCCATATACTTGTGCTTCATAATAAAGGACAAGAAAGTAAGTGTCCAGTGCTATTCGGTACACTGAAAATGCAGATCATTTGCCACAGGAGGATTTTATATAATTATAATACAGACCAGAGTGTCAAAGACATATGGCAGATTTAAACCAATAGGAAAAATAAGGAGTTGAAAATAAGATAAGATAATAAGAAAACAAGGTTGTTTAACAATTCCTCCTACCTTGTTTAACCTGTAGGTTGTCCCTTAGCAGGGTTATGAAGTATTTGTGATCCCTAGGAGCATCTGGAGGCTGAGGGTTCATGGGAACCTCAGGGGAGATGAGGCGTGGGGAACACTCCTCACACAGGTAGTGGTCAGGAGAGTCTGTCACACCCATGCAGTCGCAGTGCTGCCACACCAAACACCTCTCACACTGTATCATGACTCCTTCATCACGGTGTAAATTGCACACACATCTAATTACATCTTCATCCTCAAACTCTTCATTAGGACTGGAATTAGCAAATGCAGGTGGAAGTGCATCTTCTCCCAAAACTTCTTCTAGTAGGGGTTTGAACTGTAATTTGCACTCACTGTACACCCGCCTCAAACCGACAGCCATCTGACCTACTTCTGTGTTTCGCCCAAAAAATCTAAGATTGTTAGCAAAAAGGCGCATAACATCACGGTCAAATGATTCTGCAGTAATGTAATGGCCTGTAAGAATATTTTTTTCTACAAGAGCTAAGTCAATGGGTTCACCTACTCTTATGTAATATGTAGGATACTTTTTTTTAGATGGTAATGTCATAAATGGAGTAGCCAAAGGTTTGTCATTGCTATCTCTAGATGCAACGAGTTTATCAAAAATATCTTTGAAAATTTGAGCTAGTTTGGCTAATCGTGTCATTTCAGGGTCATCTTCAGCTTGAGCAAGACGTCTTGTTTTAACTGACCTGGCAGTATTCAGAGCAGTGAAATGTGTGAGAAATTTCTCAACTCGAGTACTAGGTTCATCAGGATCATCTAAAACTTCTTCATGCTTTTTCTCAGCACATCGACTTAAGCGATCTCTGGACTTTTTAACTTTTTCCAAATTACGAATAAGAAAACACCTGTGAGTCAAAATGAATAGTTGTTGCTGGTGTGACAGTGGCTTGATTGGTGTGAAATGTGGACGGGGAATGTAATTATTATCTGCTTCAGCAGTTGCTCCACGCTTGCGTTTCTTTCCCATATCTTTCTTCGGAGCCTTCTTCTTATCATCGAGAAAGCCATTAACTCTCTGACTTTTAGCACCAATAACTCCACGACAGTTTTCTGATCCACACTTACATTCTTGTCCTTCAGCAGGGTTAAAGAGGGAGAAATTATAGTCATATGTCAGTTCAGCTCCTTCTTCAATATCCTTTAAAGCAAACAAAGCCATTCGGTACTGGCCATTAACATACCACTTTTGCATTTCACAGTTAGGATCACACGAATGATTCACAAATCGGCAATCTCCTCCCATCCTATGACCATCAATTACCATCCCTCTGTCAAGATTTAAACAATAGTGATGAGTATCATTGGCATATTTAGTTTGCATTCTCAGTTTAAACTCTTTCTCACTAACCACTTCTCCAACATATTCCATTATAAAGGTTCCAGCTTTGATTTCATGCGTTGCCTTAATGCCCCAACCTTTGTTTGGAGTCATAAAACGTTGGAGACATGTTTTGTATTCGTGTCTTTGGATTGGCTGATTACCACAAGAATCTGCAATAGGGCACGTCTGAGACGAACACTCAATGAGCATCATCTTGTTGATGCAGTCATCACCACAGCCACGTTCTCCGGGTTTGACTGGGCGCTTGCAGTTGCATGCTTGAAGTTCATAATCATGATTTGGCTTGACATCATAATAGACATCTGGAAAGATTAAAAAAAATAATGAAGCACCCATCTCAAAAAGATGTACTGTACATACTATGTAGTAATTAGGCACACATCATAAATAAATTCCAGTACATCATAATTAAGCATATCAGCTACACTGGTATTACGAATCAGACAAATCAAAACAAATCGTAGCTTTGTTCACTCAAGTGTGTTATCGGTACTAGCCTTACTGCAAATCTCCATGCCTTTTCAAGTTTCTTTTTGTGCTTTCTATATTGGTGGTTTGTGGTTTATGTGGCAGTGGTAATGGGATATGGTGGTGGTGGCAGCATGTGCTGATGGTATGTGATGGAATGTGAGGTTTGTGACATGTGGTGGCAGTAGTATGTGGTATTGGTGGTGCAATGTGGGTATAACATGTGATGATGATGGTTGTAGTATGTGATTTTGTGATGGTAGTATATAGTGTTGGTGAAGTAATTATGTTAACAACAATGATTATGGTATGCAGTGCTGTTATGTATGTAGGCTGTATGCGGTGGTTTTATAATAGGGTAACGGGTATTGAATTTCCTGTCAAATAAAAAGTAAAGAGTTATTGTTTATTAAATCCTTTTGACAGCCTTAATCTTCATTATATTATATACAAGTTGCATAGAGTATATGTGAGAAATTGGTAAAATAATAATTTGTTTGGAAACTGAAGTCAAGGCATTCATATTTGTGCTGCACAACAAACTCTTGATACCACCAGTTTTTGTTAATGTGCACTGCATGAACACTGCATGATTTAGGGGATGTTAACACTACAAGTTGAAAGTGAACGAGACACATCTTCAGACAAAGCATCAATCAATCTGACAGGAGTAAAAAAAATACAGACTATTACTGACTGGGATTGTCCATATCTTGTATGCACATCATTCACCTGCTGGCCCTTCGTTTTGATGATGGGCTACATAAAGATAGCAAAAACATATTTCAGCTATACTACATGCCAATGGAGATGGTACACAAAGAAAAGACTAACTGTTGGTAAGGCTACAACACCAAGAGCTATGAAAAGCTCAGGACACACATCTTTAACACTACCACCACTCCATCAATAATTGAATTGACCGAATAGTTTCTAAATAGATTCTGCAAGGATGTAAGGGATATCCAAATTAACTCTTTCACCGACTTAAGTTTTGCCAGAATTTCCATCTAGGGAAAAAAATGGGGGTTCAATTTGTATAACAGCCTTTTTAAATTAAAATTATTTTAAGAAAACACTAACCGCATATGATATTTGCAATTTTAATTAAATTTATAGTAAAAAAAAATGGTCTTTTCTTTTTAATAGAAAATATAGTAAAAGTAACTGAATAAGGTAGCAGGCCTTAAGCATCCCCTAGGCATAGGTAATACATTCACTTAATGCAACTGTAATTTAGGTGCCAAAAACACAACTGTTTATTTTGCCATATATTTATTGGTTTTATCCATTTTTATTGCTGTATTAAATGGAGAATAAACTGCATTTTCCATATATAGAATAGCATTGACAATCATTAAAAAAAATTAACTAATTATAAAATGTTATAATGGCCAACAATTATCAATACCAATCCTAAACTATTTCAGAAACATGCATAACATGGACAAAGACAAAGCTGACACTACACTACTAATGTATAGTGTGTTAGGTAAATAAACAAGCAACACTCCTTCATACACACAGTAATTTGTTTGTAACCATAAGAGTATATTAAGTAGATAATATTAATAATACTCTGGGATAAACTGAAAGGTTATTATATAAAATAAAAGACTATGCTAATATAATAATTCTATAAATTTCCTGAGATAATGTTTCATAACAAGACTTGACTACATACCATACCTTGCGTTGATCTTGGGAATCAACGTCCCTCCGGCCCGGTCTCTAACCAGGCCTCCTGAATTTCTGTACATATGAACAGAAATTCTTGAGCTTCACTTACACTTAAACAGTTCAAATAACTTCTGGGCACTCGCGTAAGTTTCTGTACTCTTATTATGCTAAGATGCTTCAAAGTCGGGATCTACACACTTGGGTTAGCTCTGGAACAATTCTTTCATAAATAACTTGTATGTTTCTTTAGCATTAAATATTCTTTTCAGTAGACCTATGCTAGTAGTATACAATGAAAATGCAAGGAAGTCTTTGCTTCTTATCTGCAAACTGTCCTCAAATCAAATCAATCAAATGTCATTCCATTAATCAATGAGCCAATGGTGCAGAAGTCTTTGTGTATCTGCTACATGATCTTTTGGCGAGTCCATAAAACAAGAGATGAATTTCCTTTTCGTTGGAAGGCCTTTGGTTTAATTTTTATTGTGAATTCCTTTGTTTTTTTTGGTTAGGTTTGTGGATGTAAGCAAAGTTTGAATTACGCTATACCATTTCAGTGCTGTTTGCTGAAGATTAGATTGAGAATAAGGGATCAAATTGATTTACACCACCAGTAAACTTCTTGAACTTGACTTGGACATTAGTTATGCCAACAGTCCTAGTGCTTTGCTGTTGACAGAATATTCACCTTACCCAAGTCTTCCCAGGGAAAAGGACAATATGGTTTACTTCTCAGTATTGTATATCTATGGTAATATGCCCTCTACCAAGAGTAACAATCATTATGTTTGCCTGCCTAACCATATTGTACAAGAAAATACTTGAATAAGAATTATCCATAAATTCAATATGGCTTTTATTTTCAAACTGTGATCAAGTTTCTTTGTACTTTGTAACCTAAGAGTCTCCAGTTTGTAGCTGTACTATTCTTACCTATATACACTGTCAACTATAAAACATATATATCCCTTGAGACACCCCAACCCCACAGCGATCACACCATTATTTTATCATTTAGTGGAAATGACAGTCTGGTCCCATGTGAGTCGACAGTTTCTGGGCATTTTCTTCAAATTTTGACGTATGATGTTCAGCCTACAGCTGTTTGTTCTTTTATCCCCATTACACGTTTTGCCAAAATGTAGACATGCATGAATCAATTAGAACCTATTGAGGGAGGAGGAGGAAAAGAAAATAAGATAATAAGAAAAAAATAAGAAAAAAAGAATAAAGAAAACATAGAAAAAGAACAACAGCAACAATAAGAACAAGAAGGCAAACAAAAAGAACAAGAAAAGTTTTAAATTCTTTTAGTGAAACCAAATGCCAATGTTGGTGGTGAGATGATGTCTCTGGTAATGCACCTTTCTCTCCTATGATTGTGTTTGTACACTCATCATCTTGCTTAGCAATAATTTTATATGTTGAATTGGGGTAAAGGTATTCGAAGCATTAGTATGGTATATATTGATCAATTACCTTTATTTCAATTTTACCTATAAAAATCATACACATCTTTAACTTTACTGGTTCTTTCACACATTTTTCACTATGATCTATGTTAGGAATGTAGCTTCGTGAGGTGGTGGAAACTGATGTCACTCTCATCACCATTTCTACCGCCTGAACCCATTCCAAATCCTTATCTGAATAATAAGAAGACTTATCTGTTTGTTGACAAGACTTGATAATGGTCCAGGAAGGACTGAAAAATTGTCTGTCCTTTATTTTCAGATATTGTATGTGGGTTGGGTGTCAACTTATCTATTTGTTGTAAGATTTCATTAACTAAAAAATTCTGTCTCCTCTTTGCTCTACTGTTGGCACTGGAACTAATAGTATGGCCGGATGATTCTAGAATGAAACAAAAATATTTTACAAACACAAAAATATAAATACCCATAAATCATTATGTACAAAGTATTACAATCAACTTGAATATTCAATAGATTATTAATCACTAATAATGCATGTATAAAGTAATATTACATACCTTAATTACTGCAGAAAAAAAGGGGTGTGGAGGGTAGAACGTATTGGGTTCAGTGGCCTCGCCTCTTTATGTGGCATTTCTGTTGAGTTCTTGCTTTGTCCTCGGTGGATTTTAAAAGCCAAATGCCTAGGCATGTTCTCAGCATAAAGTAAAAGTTTTCCACGCGTGAATGAAAGTCAAGTACAGTATCGCAACGAACGACTACTGTATTTATATTTAATCAAGTGTCCAAATAATGGAGCTAGAGTTAAAGACAGGAGTTTGAAGACTTGATTGTTGCTGGATAATGCCTTGCACATATATATATAAATAGCTTAGGCTCAAAATTAGCAACGTAAAGGTGAAGATCAATTATTAAAAGGCCACACACAAGTGGTACAAATGTGCAGCACACGTGTGTACTCACCTAGTTGTGCTTGCGGGGACTGAGCTTCGGCTCTTTGGTACTGCCTCTCAACAGTCAATCTACTGGTGTACAGAATCCTGAGCTTCTCGAGCTCTATCATATCTACATTTGAAACTGTATGAAATTAACCTCCACCACATCACTTCTTAGTGCATTCCATTTACTAACTACTCTGATACTGACAACATTCTTTCAAATGTCTCTGTGCCTCATTTAGGTACTCAGCTTCCACCTGTGTTGCTTTGTGCATGTACCTCTCATGTTAAATAATCCATCCTGGTCTACCCTGTCAATTCTCTTGAGAATTTTGTATGTCGTGATCATGTCACCCCGAGCTCTTCTGTCTTCCAGCAACGTGAGGTGCAGTTCACACAGCCTTTCCTTGTAAGTCATGCGTCTTAGTTCTTCGACTAGCCTAGTGACATACTGTGCCTCCGAACTTTTTTCAGCTTCGTCTTGTGCTCTATAAGGTACAGACTATGCTGGGGTCGCATACTCCAGGATTAGTCTTACATATGTTGTATACAAGGTTCTGAACAATTTCTGACGCAGGTTTCTGAAGGCAGTTCTGATGTTATCCAGCCTTGCATACACTGCTGATATTATTGTTTTGATGTAGGCTTCAGGAGGCAGGTTTGGCGTGATATCAACTCCAAGATCTCTCTCTCTGTCCGTTTCATGAAGGACTTCATCTCCCATTCGGTATTATGTGTCTGGCCACCTATTTCCTCTGCCTAGTTTCATTACTTTACATTACTTGGGTTCAACTTTACTAGCCCTGGACCATTTGTTGGACCATTCCTTTAGTTTGTCTAGGTCATCCTAGATGTATGCACGTGTGTGTACTTTTGAAATTGCAGTTATAGCATAAAAGTTATACTCATGGTGTCCTGTCTTCTTCAAAAATGTCATCAGACAGTAACTAGTGGTAGTTTTGGCACATATGACTTTCTCCACAAATGTATTCCAGTCCCTAACTATTCTATAATGAACGATTTCTGATATTTTTCTTCATCAGTGTTTCTTGATTTTTTGGGTGGCCCATGTCTGGGTGAGTGTAAGTATGGCTAGGAGTGACTATGACGGAGTGTGGGTGAGGACGAGTGTAGGTGAAAGGTGTTTAATCAAAAACTTCACTAATATCAGCTTGTAGTTTTTCAATGTCATCTACAAAAGTAATTTTTATGCCAATTTTTGTATCCTGTGCCTTGCATTTTTCTCTCTATCTGACAAGAGTGAGAAAAAGCAGTGGTGCAAGGACTATGCCCTAGAGTACAGTGCTTTTCTCTGAGCTTGGACTTGTAGATTTATGTCTACAATGAAGTTTTAAGCAAAACATATTAATTGTATTTTTCACATTGAAAAGCATATGGCTAAGAGTTTTTAATGCACAGGAAACCTGCCTAAATATTCTGGCAGAATATTCAGGCAACTCATAAAGTAATCTTTACCACCAAGTACAAGGACCTTTTCCCTTCTGCCCCTCTTTCCAATTTTCTTTACCACGTGAAAGTTTGGCATAATTTACATAGAAATGTAGTGGTCGTGCTAATATCCTAATGATTTGGTCTGGAGAAGGAAAGGAAGGAAACTATCAGAAGAAAGCGCCAAGTCATTGCGACTATATAGCACTGGGGAAGGATGAGGATATGGATTAGGGATGGGACGGGAGGGAGGAATGGTGCCCAACCACTTGGACGGTCGGGGATTGAACGTCGACCTGCATGAAGCGAAACCGTCGCTCTACCGTCCAGCCTTCTGGAGAGAAGGCAATCACAAATTTCTCAGATCCACAAAATGCTGACTGTATATCTTATGTGCTGAACACCATACTCTTTCTATATATTATACAGTAACCTTTTGGGAATATTTGATCTTCTCAAATTCCATTCCTCTGGTAACAATGCTAGGACACCATCTCTATTATTAGAGCACAAAATACTGTCTTATACAATATCATGGTGTACTATTGACCAATACTCCCTCTTGATGTTCCAGTCTTGGGCCAAAATACACAATAACACACAAAATCCATGCTGTAATTATGGCACGAAAAATATATCTTTACACAATATAAAAATAATTACTAGAATACACTAGGCCAGTATGGCTATAATAGCACATGAAAAAGATGCAAGGCCAGGATAGGAGCTGGGATATGAAGATAGAGAAGGAATAGTGCCCAGCCCTTTGACACATGAAAGTTAATCAACACAGAGAAAAGCTATTTGCCAGAGACAAAACCCTATATTACAAAATTAAAAGTTCTGTATTTCTAACGTTCGGGAATCTGACATTTAAGAAAAAATAAATCTTACTTGACTTGATTTTTTTGAAATTCCAGGATGGAACAAGATCCCTCCCAGGCAGCATGTTGTGTTCATGAAGCCACCATAGATCATAAGGCAACACAAAATCAATGTGTCTCTCTCGTAACCACTTGCGGCAGTAACAGGGTGGAGGGAGAAGACCATGCACATGCTCCTCTGGATCATACGTAAACTTATTCTTTGGTAAAGACACTTCACCATTTCTTCTTCGAGGCCTGCAAATTAAAGATGCACATGTTTGAGAGTGAATTAAAGGCTCCAGTTTAAGCAAGCCACTCTGCTGTTTCCTTAGGCAATGTTCTGCTTACCCCAAGGACATGGCTTCACAACAGCCAGGACGGTGACATTTTCATCTCACTATGCTATTAGTGTTATTTCCCTCACCACCACCAGGCTATGAAAAAAGGAAAAATGGAGATTTCTCTATCCGACCAGTCCCACATATGTCGGCACATATTACTCTGCAAATTTTGACAAACGGAAGCAACCAGGTGACTTGTTCAGAGTAATCTAGAGTAATCATCTACACTTAATGAACTAGAGTAATCATCTACACTTAAAGCCTTATTCTGAGCTAATATCCTCCTTGGTTGCTCCTTTAGTATGAACTCCAAACACCATACAAAGCTAGAAAATAAACAAGGGAATGGTTACCAGTGCCACAGAGTGCACACAGACCACCAATATCACACAAGGCCCAGGCTAACTTGCATCCACACTGTGGAAAAACACAAGTGACCATACATCAAAACGAGTACTGTAATGCAGGCGATGAGTCACAATAACGTGGCTAAAGTAAGTTGACCAGACCACACACTAGAAGGTGACGGGACGACGACGTTTCGGTCTGTCCTGGATCATTCTCAAGTCGATTGTACTGTAATCCTTCTGGGAATTATTATAAAGACAGAATCCTGAGGAGCCAGAAGTGACAACAGCCAAAGGCCAAAGCCACAATAGAAGACACTGAAGAAATCCCACAAATGAGGTAAAGCTCCACTGGCTTAGTATCGCTTGGAGGTTTTTGAGTGTAGATAAAATGAATCCTCTGGAGGTCATGCCAGGCAAGGTAGAAGAATGCCCAATGCCTTTCACTGTTAATGACCTTATGAAAGTCAAACTAGTCTGGCTGTTCTGATGTCATGTCATTTAAGAGAGCAACACAGCCCATGGAAGAAACCCAAGTGACATTAGCTCACTGTATTTACTTTAACTCCTCAACTACGCCAGCCTACAAATGTCGTTTTGAGAGTTGAACGTTTTTTTCTTAATTAGGCTATATTTTAATGTTTTTTAATGTTTTCATCATTCTTGGTGTTTTGAAATGAAAATAGTTTAGTTTAGAAACATTTTGACATTAACTTTACCTGAACATTTATAAAAACAACAAAAATATGTCCTTAACAATTGCCCTTTGAAGTTTTTGCCAATAACAGGGTGTGCAGGGGTTAAAGATACAATTCTAATTGTCTGAAATTTCAGCCTTTATTTTACAGATGACCTGCAAAATTTAGACTGAAGAATCTTACTTTAAAGTACATGTCTAACCTGAAAATTCACCTGTTCATACTCAAAATTTACAAATTTAATATTTTTTGAACAAAAATATTGATTTTTTCCTAATTGTCTTATATTATATTTTAATCCCATCAACAAACTATTTTAATTGAAACTGCTCAACAAATTATTGGTAGACTTGCAGCTGTGAAAAAGTTTGGCTGGCTTGGATAACACTTTTAAAAAAAAAAAAAAGTACTTGGGTAGCAAGTGTTATTTTCTGATTGCTTATGTCTCCATTTGTGGCTATTAGTTCTCATAAACTTTGCTTTGTGACCAGGACAGTGGCATTTAGAAATTGACCCATTTTCCAGATAGATCCAGTGCAAGTAAACTTGGAGTAACTCCACAATGGGAACACGTACCCATCTCACCCCCCCCCCCCCCCGGCTCACTCTGGGCAACCCAAGGAGGATTATAACAGCATCAAAACCTTGCTCGATTCCTTCAAGTAAGAGGAGGATGGGTGTGAGGTCATCAGTGACTTGACAATGGTGGCATCCCTGCTGAAGCTCCAAGCCAGTTTTACCAAGCTTCCCTGCTAGCTTTGTTGTTGACAACACGAAGAACACCAATGAAAGCACACAGATGCAAATTCACCCATTATCTCATTGGAAACTGGTCTTTCAAAATATGAATCTTGGTCACAAAAGCATCGTTTGTGGGGAATAATAGCTACTGTATTTTCTAAACTTTTTAGGCATAGGCAATTGGGAAATAACACTACCCATAAACAAAAATCATGTTACTTTGTGTAATCAACACTTTTCATGAGGAAGTATATCAGCTATTGCAACATTTAACATTATTGAAAGTAAAGTGGAAAGTTAGCTTCCTGATATTTCCCTCCTTCAGACTCTGCATTCTAAAGATATAAAATAAAAAATTGTTGGGAATATGAAAGCCTAGATAACTGAAGAAATTATCATATAACCACAAAAAAATTGCTCTTACTCATCCTCCTTGTAATAAGTTGAAAAGAGGCCAGCAACAAGATATTTCTTTCGCCAACGGGGAACTCTCCTATTTCCAGTCAACGTTCGATTACTTTCATCTCCTGATGGTGGTTCACTGCTAGGCATGGACTCGGATGACAAGACAATTGCATCACTATCATCCACCTGTAATTTTAAAATCAATTAAGCTGAACTATATTATATTTTTGTACATCGTTAAAAAATAATAAATAGAAAAATTAAGTGATTAAAATGTGAGACAAGGGCAAGAATACTTATGAAGGTACTCTAAATATGAGGAAAATCCATAAAAGAATACACAGTATTGTACACCAATAAAATAATATAATAAGTGAGCAAATGAATGACACAAAACTAAAGAATGTTGTGCAGTGGGGTCAGAATTATCAGCATTTTGCTAAATTTTTCATTTAACAAAATGCCCACCCTTGTGACATGCTGCATATTAGTGGCTTTGCAAGAATGTACCACTCAATCACCAAAGTATGTACTTTCACAATCCAATGAACCTTCTAATATATAAATAAAAGTAAGTAAATAAATGAATGAATGCAAACATTTAAATGTAAATTTACTTAAGAATCCAATACTGAATACCAAAAAAATTATGGACCAAATTTTTTTTGCATTAAACCCCAGATTAATAAAAATGCCAAAGATTCAAGAACACCTTCATCAGTACCTTTTTTATTCATTCATCAAGACACTACTCACATGCCAGACCCTCAAAGAGACTTTCTGCCCCATTGTAATGCTAAAGTTTTCAAATGGTCTTCCCAATTAGTCCAAGGGTAGACACCTGTGAAAAACATAGCTAACACTTAACGTTGAGGAATACTGCTCACTATGACAGCTAACAACTAGCTGACATCCGACAAATTACACTACTGAGTCAGGGAAGCTGGCTAACTTTATTGTTGTGCCTGGAATCCATTCCTCCTAGAAACACAGGTCTATAGTGGCCAGTTTAGTTAAGAATTCTAGCTTTCTTTGAAACTGTATCAGCACACAGGGGACTCCACATGGCTTCTTGTTCAGTTTCTGTTCTGATTCATTCACAGGATCTCCAGAATTAACCCTTGATCTCCCTCAACTGGACCTTGCAGGGATTTTTTTTTTTTGGGCCAAAGTATGCCCCGGTACTCGGGTCATACTCCAAGGTGGTATTTTAATTTCTCCAAGTCATGAGGCCCTCAGAGCCATACTCTGGAGTTTGGTTCCTATGTGTGTTATTCCATTCCATCCATAGATCCTTCTTCCTTACTTGGTTGTCCATGTCCTCTAGTTATGATTCCTGGGCTCATTCTTTTTTTTTTATGGCCCTTCAAGATGTTTCTCATCTCTCCAGCGAGGTGCCCTCATTAATGGGGTGTATTTTCATGCATTTCTCAACTTTTCTGGTCGTGTGCACGGAAGTTTTGCCTTGGGACAATTTCTGGAGCTTATTTTAGGCCTACTGGGCGATTGTTCCTGTGCTCAGTGTGTGTTTTTCGTTTCTTTGTGGATGGTAGGAAAGTGAAATGCATTGAAGAGGTTGCTGAAGCCAGTTCCATCCACAACTTTAAAAAGAAATATGATGAAAACGTTAATATTGAGAGGGGAAATTAGTGCATCAGGTAGAAATGGTTAGTGGATGGCGCATAAAGAACTAGATCTCACTCCTCAATAGTCACTCGTGTGTAAGCAGGTAATCACCTACTCAAACCATTTGGGGATTGTCTCTTGTGGGGGCTCCTCAAGTCCATGGTGTGTCTCTAGATCATATTGGTAGCTATTTTCCAGGCAACAGGGTATCTGCACTAGTTCAACTGTAGTATGTGTTAGGTCCACCATCCCCTTTGAAATCCATTTGGTTTTCTGCCCCTAGATTATGAAGGAAAACAATTTGAAGTTGTTTGTCACTGTGGGACTCAAAGTAGCCCAGTGCCTTGAATGTGAGCAGTGTCCTGAGTGAACTTGAACTCTGGCCAGGCAAAGCAACCGAGGGGCCCACTCAGATAGACGAATTTTCATATTCTCAACATTTTATTTCTTAGGTAATCACATATCTATGAATAGTACTACTTTCATTCTGTCCTGAGATGATTACAGTATAGAAAAATTACCCCTGAATTTAAATGCTTTTTATCTTAAAATAGAATAATTATTAAAGATTTAACTGTGCTATTAAAAAAAAATATTCATGACTATAATGACAGTTCCAAATAAATGTTTTGTTATTTCTCAATATACAGGGTACCTTACCTTGAGGTTACCTTGAAGGTATCCCATAAGTCTGGATCCATCATTCCTGACATCATTTGACGTGTGAATGCGGACTGAATACCTCGTCTGCATTTGTGTATCAATCATAATGGTAGACACATTGAACAGATTCTGTACATAAAATAAATAAAAATAAAAGCCGGTTTCATCATTTTGTGCACTGGTTCCAGACTTATGGGGCACCCTGTATATAAAGTATGTGCATGAATAAATGTTGGTACATTATATGCTTCATACCTGAGATATAGTGGTGTGATATGTACCTTAAACCTTAGATATAGCATACTGCCTCTTCAACCTATATGTAATTATTAAATTCTCAACAATTCTACTAAATATTAGTATAGATAATAAGTTTAAGTCAAAATGAAAATCATCTGGTCATTTGTAACTCATTCTCTATAACATTTAAACTAAACTACTTTTAATGTTTTTTTGTCATTTATTTTTGTGTAGTTTCAAACTAATGATGTTGCTAATATTTGCAATTACCCTACTGTATTATGATTAAGATGTTGTAGAGTGAATGAAGCCATGTGGAATTAGTGAGAATAGAGTAGTAGTAGAAGTGAGTGACAAACAATACCTGGATATTCTGTTCAATACAGCTTAATAAGAGTCAGGAAAGTGGCAGGAGCAATGAAAGCCCAGGTTAAAAAGAGCAAGGCAGGAAGAGATGCAGCACGAGCGATATGCTTGTATGGCTTGAACGTGACAAATAAAGAAGTAGAACAGTAGAAATGGATAGTCTGAGATGCAGTTGTGATGATAGAACACACTAGACAAACGAATTCAAATGTCGTAGAAAAATGGTGAAAATTTGATAAATTACAAGACCGAATAGTGTATTGCGATGGTTTTGTAATGTTGAATAACTGAATCCAGAGAGATTGCAGAAGAGACAGTATTTAACAGAAAGAAGAGTAGCATAGGTAGGTCAAGATGACCAGAAATGGCATATGTATAAGGAAATAGGGAATGGGTGTAAACAGCACATGGGACTAGGTGGCAGGGTTTTGTTTTGAGCTTTAGAATAAGTGATTTGTTTGTACATGACAACTCAAAAGGACCACCACCATACTCTTCATTACCTTATACTTTTGGGGTTTTTAACTTAACAGACATTTATCTACCCACTTCTAGAATATGTCAAGATCTTTCCGAGATACACTATAGACCACCTCTATTTTTACAAGACTATAAAAACCAAGGGATGGGAAATAAATACCAATGCGTTAAGAGCATTGCAGGAAGACCTTAACAAACTCAAGAAAGGGTACAATGATGTTGCAGTTCAACCTCCAACAAGTGTAAGGTCATGAAGATGGAAAGGGAGACGAGACTAGATAGCCTCTACATAAAAAAGGAATGACACCTCCTGGAATTAAAGAGAAAAAAAAAAAGACTTAAAAGTGAATATAATTAGACACTGGCACCAGACATACAAACACGATAAAATTGGTAGCATATGGGAAGGTGGCAAACATAACACTATTTAAGAATCTAAACAAGGACTCTTTCAAGAAAATTACATAGCATATGTGAGGCCAATATTGGAATCTGCTCTTTGTAAAGCACAAAATAAAACTGGAGAAAGCAGCAAGACGACTGCTTGAATTAAGAGGATTAAAAGAACAGGCTGGGTAAACTCCATTTATTAACTAAACAGGAGAGGAGCAGAGAAGATTACTATATATTGAATACCGAGAGAAATACGCATGTTGGATAAGGGCAGCCTTTTTTAAACTGAGTAAAAGTGAGACCAAATGTAACAGGTGGAAGCTGCAAACCTTAATAAGTTGTAGAAGCATCCAAAGATATTTGTACCCTTTATAAGTGGTCAACAAGTGGAATGTTAGTGGTTGGGTGAGTTAAGAGTAATAAAAATTAAACTTTCCTATCCCATGCCTCATTCTCTTCATCTTATTTCATTATTAGGTGCAGTGGTTTGTTTCATTTAGCCTGTGAAATGTGGATGGTTTGCTGTTCTGATCCACAAGCCCTCTTGTGGATCAGGATCCCTCACCTCTTTCAGAGAACCTGATTATGATCCTAGTTTTTAGTAGGCTGTATAAGCCTCAGGTTCAGGTGTGTTTAGGAGGCTGCGCATTCCTCAGCACCTAAACACCAGGGAGCTACTTAGGGGACAAGCACAGAGAAGCTAGGAGGAAGGGCATAATGAACTAGACCTTACTCTCTCAGTTACTGTTAAGGAAGCACTGCATCATCAGATCAGGTGAATATCTGCCCTGACGATGCACCGAGGTACTGCCGTGGAAAATTAGCTATACTGTAGTATAATTGGCTGAACGATCGAGAAATTATAGTGTAGTTTAAGGTGCTAAAGATTCTGATAAAAATAATAACAAACACTAACATACAACAAAATAAAGTTGCATTAAAATAACTTTCTAGTAAAAATATAACCAGTACTTACTTCTTCTTCAATTTTTCTTTGCCTCTTTCCATCTGACTGGATTGTTTTGTTACTTTCTTCACTAAGATCACGTTTTCTTCGAGTCCTACATCCAATGCCGGTGGCTACTCTCTCAAGGATCCTTTCAAGTTGTTGTTCATCTTGTTCTGGCTCAGGTTTTTTATCTACTTGAGTGTCCTCTGCAGATTTGGTTGATCTTCTTTCCCTTAATGATTCTCTAAGCTGCTTTGGAACTTTTTCTGGTGACTGAGATGGTGATAGTGATGGGGTTCTAGATGATGGCTTGACATCAGCATTGGCCTTCTTTGGACGTCCCCGTGGTCTGGGTGCTGGGACAGGAACAGGACCTTTACATGAAGAAACTTCTGACTTATCTCTACTTGATCTTGTTACTGTGGGTTCACATTCTGAAAGAATAGCAGGAGTTTCTGGGGCTTCTTTGCTGTCATCTATTGCTATCTCTGATTCAGGATCAATGGGTTTCTGACTAATAAAACTTTCTACAGGAAGACTTTTGGAGTTTTCCTCTATAATACTATTGGAGTTTTCTACAGTAAGGCTACTAGAGCTCTCCGTAGGATGACTGCTAGAAGCTTCACTAGGAAGACTGTTAGGAGATTCTCTAGGAAGACTACTGTTATTACTAAGTGATTCAACTTCCAAACACTTCTCATTTCCCTTTTGTTCCAAAGCATCTTTGACCTTGCGTTTCTTTCTTCTAATTGTAGGAAATCCTGTTCTATTTGTTTTCCTGCGCTTTAGTTTCTTTTTCTTTTTTATTGGAGGCGGTTCATTGTCTTCTGTGACTTCTGCTGGAGCAAGTTTATCAGTAACTTTTGGAATGGGCGATCTTAACTCTCTCTTCTTTTTGCGTCTTTTTTGTGGCAACTTGGTTGGTACTTCTTTGGGGCCTTCTTTATCAGACATAAAGCCACTTTGATCACTCTCATACAGTGGCTCATGCTCACTGGGTATATCACTATCTGAGTGAGTCCCAGAACTCTCTTTTTGAGGTTGAGATTCTATTTCAGGCTCAGGGACAACAGGCGGATGTACAACAGGTTCAACTGGTTCCTGAGATTTACTTCCTTCAATAATATTACTAGGGTTTCCTTCATCTGTACCAGAAACCTTGAGAGTAAGAGTATTATCACTTGTATCTTCCACCTTAGGTAGAGGTGTACTTGCAACTTCTTTGAAACCTGGATCTTTGGCAACTTTAGGAGATTTTGTTACTGGTGTTTTAACAGATGTATCTTTTTCCTTGGCCTTAGGCAATTCTTTTTCAGTTTTTCCTTTAATTAATCCTGATGTGGCTCTTGTTGCTGCTGCAGGAGTATTAGCTAAATCTACCTCTAATCTGTGTCTTTTCTTTGGGGTAGTAGTCGTAGTACGAGTTGAAGTGGGGATCTCACTGTTTACTCGAGTGACAGGTTCAGTTTTCTCCACTGTCTTGTTCACCTCTGGTTCACTTACACAAATTCTAGTAACTTTGCTACTCTCAGAATCCTCCACAGTTTTAATATTTAAAACATCTGGTATTTGTACTGTTTCGTCAAGTCTAGTACTTTTTGCCACTTGTTCTTCTAATTTTCTCGTTACTGAATTCACTAATAGTATTTCTTCTGGTTTCTTGTTCATATCATCACTGCTTTGCTTAATAATTTTGCTTTCAGTTCTAAGAGATTTTGGTGTTTCAGAGAGCACGTTAGGTTTAGGAACTGTTGACTTCTCTGACCGGGGGTCAATTTTATTAATTTTCTCCTTCTCCTCCTTTTCAGTTTTGGTTTCTTTCTCCACACAATTTGCTTTTTCATTTGTTTTTGTTACACTAACTTCACTTTTAATATTTTCAACCTTGGGGGGCTCTGGAGTGGCAGGAACTGCTGTTGAAATGTGGCGGTGTCGTTTTTTCAGAGGCAGCCTTTGTTCATTAGCTTCTGTTCGCTCTCGACCCTACGTAAAGAAAAAAGGACAAATGGCAACATCTTTAGTATAAACATATCTTAATCAATATTAAATTATATTTCTAATGCACACCACCTTCAGTGTGCTTTCTGTCTCCAGTTATGTGTAAATACTATTGATTCACAGAATTTGTAAAATAAATGATTGCCCCCAAGCACCATCCGTGATCACCAAAGGTTGTGTAAAAAAAATATACATAAAAATATACATAAAAATATAGAAATAATTATTAAATATACATACATACATACACACACAGTATATTCATTGTTCCCAAATTATAGCATCACACTAAAATATTCTACTTTGCCTTTTACTCATTATTATAAAGTGAATTACTTTACTCAAATATATTTTAATATTACACATAGGTGTCTTCAATTCTTCTGTTCACTCTATTGGACTTGATTAATATAATTACAGTATGAAGAAATTGAATTACCTTGAAACATGGCTTAATAATATCCAAAATAATAGGAAATATTAAAACATCATTTGTGTAGAGGAATCATTCACGACACACCTTGAGTTTCTCTCCTCGTACAGTACTTGTAATGACCTTATTTGAGGCTTGGTGACTACTCTCTCAAAACAATTATTCACAGAAAAAGTAGTTTTTTCTGCAGATGAGTTGGTCATTTGGTTATGACTGTGTATATATTTCTCTATCACTCACTATGACAAAAATTCAAGATTCTCAAGAATAGTAATTTCAGTGTAATCAATAAGAATTTAGCTTCAATTCTTGCTGAATTATCTATCTGGACCAGAAAAAGGAAAAAAGGTACAAATCTTATCTAGTGATACAGGAAAGACACGGATGGATAATCTCACGAGAGTTGATAACTGAGGGATAGTCAATTTGGATATAACTTCAATTTTAATCATTCAGTACTCTGTAGCATTTGTTTTGGTTATAAGTTATAGCTGAATCTACTGATATTTATGCTGCTTTCATATTCATTTTAGAACGGCTTTAGTGTCATTATTATTGCACTTATTACTGCTACTTTTTGTCTTACTCTCAATACAGTACAGTATTACCATAATCTATTAATACAGTATTATCATCTATTAATACACTATTATAATGTCAATACGGCAATATCTGTTAAAGTACAGTATTACTATAATCTATCAATACAGTACAGTATTACTGTAATCTGTCAATACAGTACAGTATTATCATCATGTGTCAATACAGTATAGTATTATCATCATGTCAATAGAGAACAATATTATTATTTCATTAATTTATGCTATAACTGTATTTAACATTTAGCGTAAAACTGTTAATGCAAAACTTGATCACTCAAAACACTGTGATGTAAAACACAATTCTGGGCCAGTCTGAGGGTCTCTGATCTGTCTTCAACAAATTTTAAGAAAACTTAAAAACTTCAAACAAATGCAAATATGATATATTAGTATGCAAATGATGATACAATATAAATTGACAATAAAATATATATTAAACCTGAAAAGCGCAAACCTAAATAACACGAAGGGCATCAGGTGACTTGAAAAACATACGATGTGAACATATGATGTGAGGGAGCCAGTCGGCCGAGCGGACAGCACACGGGACTTGTGATCCTGTGGTCCTGGGTTCGATCCCAGGCGCCGGCGAGAAACAATGGGCAGAGTTTCTTTCATCCTATGCCCCTGCTACCTAGCAGTAAAATAGGTACCTGGGTGTTAGTCAGCTGTCACGGGCTGCTTCCTGGGGGTGGAGGCCTGGTCGAGGACCGGGCCGCGGGGACACTAAAAAAAGCCCCGAAATCATCTCAAGATAACCTCAGGATAACCTCAAGATGAACCAGGTTCATTGCTATACAGTTTGCAATGCAGAGTTACACTATATTATAGTACAGTATTGTTATTACTTATATAATTATCATCACTGTTATTAATACAACAATTACTGTTATTATATGTTATGACAGTATCCACCGACATTTATGCATCCAAAGACACTATGCTTCCCTGTAATACAGATGAAACTTGTAGATGTTTATATGCTGAATATATTGTAAATGTATTATCATTTATAAATAGAATTATAGCTTTCTTTAATCCATTCACTACAATTGTAGAGAAGCAAATGTCTTTGACTTGTCTTCCTCACTCCAAATGCTCATGTAATATATCACTTTACAGTCCATTCATCTATCCCTTGATCAACCCTACTCCTTACCTAGTCAACAAGGCAGAATAACACCGCCAGGCCTCACTTAAACCTAAAGAAAAATAAGTTTTTATGGTGAACCTTTTCTATTTCCTTAATCATAAATATTTAATTCAATGATATTATAATGATTAGCTATTTGTCTTAAAATACTTTTATGAAAAGTGGCAACATTAGGATAATACACTAGTCACTGTAAATTCTACTCTTTGATATTTCTCCAAGTAAATTATTTAAAACTTCAGCACAAGAATAGCATCTGCACAATTTTAAATCTACAAATCATGGTATCTTTAAAACTTTAAGTATCATAACTTTTCATTATTAAGCAAAACTAAAAAAAAATTGGAAACTATTTCTAGATGCTGATGCCATTACATATTTCTTCATTCCTCACAAATTGCTTCCCTAACATTTTTAAAGCCAATTTCCTGTATTCCTTGCCCTCTCGGACTTGACATACCCGTAGATATAGTACTGATGTTGAGTTAGACATAGCGATGCCTAGGTATGTTCTATGGTTTCATTTACCTGACTAATGCACTCACAAGGAACTAAAACAATGTAAAACTTATGTCTAAGAATTTAGAGAGCTAACATGTTATGAGAACAGTTAAAAGATTTATTAATATCACCACTTTTTCTCAATAAACCTTCACCCATACAGTATTTTACTCATTAACTGTAGTACAATAAATACTTTATCCTCCACCACAATTTAACTTTCTTAACCTCTAGGCTATTTCTAAAATTAAAACTTTACTCACCCATATAATTGCATAATTTGTTCATAATTGCATAGTCTAATTCAAAATGCTGTATATATATACTGTATTTAGATCTTATTCTGTATTTAATTCATTTAGTACTGTTCAATCTACATTTACTCTCTTGACTTATACCAAATTAATCTTCCTGAATTATCCAGGCCTAGGTCTTTCAGTTACAATATTTATCGCATAAGTATTTTTGTTTAATTAGTTTTACTGTACTATAAAATTTCTTAAATAATGAATAATCAATACAAAAACTTCTAACTGCTGTATTTCTTCTTGCAAAGAAATCAGTCAAATATATATACCTGTATGCTGTAATAAGTTAGATATAGTTATAGTGTTAGGTATAGAGTACAGTGCCATATTTTCACCAAGAAAACAATCTGCAACCTACTTTCCATCTGGGTTTCCATGCATTGCTGGGTGCATAGTGGTTAATGTAGTGAGGAAACTATGCCTTGTTGTCCCACCCTAACCTAGCCATGAACCCACAAACTGTTTCCCCACCATGCTATAGATACAGTACCGTATTCCATCTATATACTGTGCTTTAAATGCTTTGCTGTCTATGAGAACTCCGTATTCTTGAGGAGTTGGCCACATATAGGATCTTTCAAATAGTATGAATTGTTTAACACTTTTGGAGGAACACTCAATGTATTTGACAAATAATTATGGTGATATACAGTTCACTCAATGCATGTGTATGCCTGATCTTCATAAAATGTTAAAATTTAAATAGCATAATTTTATTCCAGAAAAAATTATGATGGTCAATAAACAAATTCTTTTAGATCAAGGCATGATGCCTCTGAGTTTCAGACAACTCACATCCTTAAACATGCTTGGTTTTATTGACAAAAGAAAAAACTAGGCAGAGCAGGGATAGGCGAAACTGCCCTATAAAAGAAAATACACTACTGTACTTACATATAATTAGAGTAATTTTTCAAGATGATATCTTACCTGCTTTGGTACTTCTTGTAATTTCTTTTTTCTCTTGCTTAATGCTTTCTCCTTGCCACTCTCCCCTTCTGTTCCCGATTCTCTGTCACTCGTTCTGGTCTTTTCACTGCCTCGTCTTTTCTTGGCTGCTAAAGATACTTTCCTTAAGCGAAATATTGAAGGTAAAAGTATCTCACCGGGTTTAGTTTGCTGAAGGATTGGTATTTTAGATATTGAGCACTGCTGAATGCCTTTTGTTAGATCTTCCAAGTCAGCAAGAAACACTGGGTCCACAATATTTTTATGCTTACTTTTGAAATGCTTTGGCTTCTTTTTCTTTTTTCTGTGTATCTGTTTAAACGATAAAGTAGCTGCACAAAAGGATGGTTTTCCACTTTCACTCTTGACTCTGGTTTTCAGATCTTGACTCCCATACACTTTTTCAAAAATAGCTGGCAATTCTTTTTTCCTTCCCCTTTTTCTTTTCCCTTCCAGAGGTATACCTTCACTATTATACTTTGGTTTAAGAAGTTTTTTCTGATGCTTTCTCTCAGCTTCTTGTAAGTTTCCAAAAGGAAGGTCATGAAATGTATAAGGATCACTGAAGGGTTCAATGGAACCTTCAATATCCTCAACTCGGACAGATAATTTATCAGATTTTTCACTATTACGAACTTTTTCATTTATAATTTTATGCATTATTCTTTCACTGAAACACTTTTTGCTAGCTGCAGTGGCAGGTAAATTACTGGACATATTTACTTCCTCCCTTTTAGGATATTTTCTTGGCCGACCCACTGGCCTCTTTCCCTTTAAACGTTTGTTCTGTGTTTTTCTACGATTAAAATTCACAGAATTGGATGGCTCAAAACTGGCTACATGGGTTTCAGGCTTGGCACTAGAAAGATTGGCACTGTCTTCAGCACAAGACTCTGCATTGTGCTCACTTTGTACTTTGTTTATCTGTGGATCCTGGAGGGGTACACTGGGTTCTAACACTGGAGGGATCTTTTTGGGCCTGCCGGGTCCACGTCTCAACGGAGGGATGGGCTCTGGAGGTGGAGGAAGGTCCTCAGCATCTATACCATGATTCCACTTATCAACACCACACATACCCAGCACATGGGCCACAGGTGCACTGGATCCAAGTTCACTTCTATAACACTTAAAACTATCAGAGTCTTCTGGGAGTTTTTGAGCATTCTCCTTGAAATCTACTACAAATGGTCCATCCACACTCTTTGGTCTTTTATTTTTAGATCCTTTAGGTCTCCCCCTAGGTCGCTTAGGTCTTTCTTCTTGTTTTTTTGGTCTTCCTGGTCCTCTTCTTTTAAGAGTACCTTGTTCCTCAAGGCTAGTTCGTTTAGCATTATCTGCTTGCAATATTGGGGGAGGATCTACTTGACATTTTAGAGCTGGCATTTGGGGAGAATTTGGAGAATCATAATCATAATGAGGTGAACTTAACAAATGAGGAGGAGTAACAGCTGGTAATAAGGTAGGAGGTGGAGGAGAATCTTGAGAAACTAAAGTAGGAGAATATGGCCGATTGTGGCTTCCTGAGCCATCGACAGACTTGCCCGCACTATACAATGGAGAATGGTGGTGAGGTGGGGAACCAATGTGATGCAATGGAGAACCACTCACTGACTGTATGCCGCTGTCTGGAGACACATTAGAAACATTACAATCTAATGGAACGTAGCTTTCTAGTTCTGGCATGGGAGGAGGATCTAGATCTTCTTCTTGATGAGCATCCTTTCCCATTATAGGCCGAGGGGGCCTTCCTCTTCTTCTTTTATCTCCATGAACTCCATCATCACGATTTCTTGAGCCTGTTTCAGTTCTTGGGCTCCTCGATGTCCGTTGTTGATGCCCTAAACGGCTCTGACCCTGCTGTTGCTGCGAGTGCTGCTGATGACGAGACCGATTCCGACTTTCCACATCGTCCAGGTCATCCAGCAGTACTGTGTTGAACTTGAGAGCGGCTTCTTCACCCACAATGGCCATTGAATTAATAGCTTCCCGAACAATAACATCTGGCAAGTCATCATCATCGTCATCACCAGCCACATCAGAACCGTGCTCATCTCCCTCAGTGTCAGAGCCTGTCCGAGACACTACAACATCATCTGTGAACCCATCAAGAGACACAGACGACCCATCTTGGTGACCACTACCACTGCTTACATCTGGTAGTATTGCAGCCAAATCTTCCTGGTCCAGCACCTGTAAAGCAAAACAGCTCAGAACAATTTATCAATTTTCTGGTAATGTATCAGCACCTATGAAAAGACATTTGGTCAATCATTTCCTGAGCACACTGAAAGTTATCAGGCAAGAACAGCAAATACTGTAATTATATGAAATACCTTTTAATACCTAATAATCCTATGTATGATAAACTAAAAATATAGGTCTATAATGGTGATCCCCCATAATAAAGAGTTATACATATTTTTAGGAAATATGCAGATTAGAAATACCAACAAAAAAAAAGGGGGGGAAGAACAAATTTGAAACTTTAAAGAAATATATTTGTTCATTTAACTAAAGCAGGTATAGGAAATCCCAGCTCTTACTGTGGTAAAGCACTGTAAATGGTAATGTTGCCAGAATTAGTTACGAGAAGAACAAAACCACAAAAATGTCACAAACTCTTTGAATATACAGTACTGTACTTCAATACAGTAACATACTGCAAAATTGAAGTTAAAGAAAAAATATTATATTCATTTTTCATATCAAATTAAAGAGATCATATTGTATTTAATCCTCTTTTTGCTTCAGGCACATGTTTGGTCCTTATACTGCAGGGTGACAGAGGTAGACACCCAGTTGGGTACATTATAGGCAATAAACGATGTGTCTGGACACCAGCACCAAAACTGGGCTATTTCTGGTATCCGGACATCAGAACTCGGTACTTTACTGAACATGTACCTTCAAACAAATTAAAATACAATCAGTGCACTCTAAAAACATCATGCTACCTTGCATATTAATATCAGACCTTAACGGTTATGGTTCCCAAGGAATCCTCCACACTCCACTCTTATAAAGTTACTGTACTTATTGACAAAATAAATTTTACTGCCCATAAAGAACCAGTAAATCACCATAAGTGAAGCAATTGAAGTACTGGGACTGACACAAAGCTCTCAAACTGCACTCCTTGGAAAGGAGATGAGAGAGATCTCATGATATACATATGGAAAATACTCAAAGGTCAGGTTCCAAATGTGAACAATAAAATTACAACATGCTGCAATGAGAGACATGGTAAGAAGTGTAAAATAAGTCCACTAAAAAGTTGGGGTGCCATAAACACAACTAAAGTTCAATGTATACATCAGAGACCCATAACTTTGTAATCTGTCAACAAATTTAATAATGTCACTGAACAACAGTGGAAACTTTCAAGCTGGAACTGGACAAGTCTATGCTCGAGTTACCAGAGCAATCTGGCTGTGATGGTTACTTAGATTTTAGGGCAACCAAGGCAAACAGGACTAGCCACAGGCCAGGCTGCCAGGATGCAGGATTAGAATTTTCAAAATTGTCACCAGATTATTAATAGGTCAACAGGTAACAAAGTGAAAATTTTAAGATAACCATAAGCCAAGTGGACATTACCAGTTAATCATTTAATTTCTTCTAATTTTACCTGCAACCCGTCATGGTCGCCGGAGATCTGGGAGAGGTGGTGGGCGAGGCGAGAGATTTGCTCCTCATCGTGGTCTATGTGTGGATGAGCAGCCGGGGCTGATGCAGCCACTGCCACAATTCCCACCACGCCACCTGCCCGCTGGTACACAGACGCCACCGGCACTCTCATGTCGCCCTTTACACCGCCACCCTGCAAAATTAAGTTTGAAGAATAAGTATGATGACCAAATCACTTAACGCCACATTACACTGAAAGAAACATGCAGTAATAAAATATCAAAAATTGCCAAAAGAGGATTACAGAGGCCTAAATCATAATGGGAAATGCCGGGCTGTGGGAAAAACATAAAAGAAAGGCCTATACATTTCACTGAAAAACATTAATTTAATTAACCTATAGATTTCCAAAATATTGACAAGGGTATTGTAGATTTCTCAATTGCTAGAGAAATACTGTATACCAAATCTGTAGTAATAACGGTTACCAATTTCCAGTTGTGTACTACCTAAATGAACACTGCAGAGTTGCAGATTGCATTAGATGGGTAATACACTACAGTATCTAAATACATTTCTTGTTCTATTACTGCACTTTTTTTTATACACAGCATATTAATTACAGGCGTTGTTAATTGTTAATTGAAGGCCTAGTCAACGACCGGGCCACGGGGATGCTAAGCCCCAGAAGCACCTCAAGGTAAGGTAGGCTTACTGAGCATGACTCTTTCATATTTTACACCTGTCAAGAGAAAGTTGATCACATTTTTAAAAACACTTTTTAAAAACAACACACACAGTACTTGTATACAGTACTGTAGTTATATACACAATTAGATATATTCTATTTTGATGACAACTAATTAAAAAAATGTAGCTTTAGTCCCTTTATTAGGTATAGTCTATCTCACAATACAGTATAAGCAAAAAACATACAAATTTACACCCACATAAATGGGTAGATTCTTTCATCAGATGCCTCTGTTCACCTAGTAGTAAATTGGTACCTGGTTGATGGGGTTCTGGGAGTTCTTCTACTCCCCAAGCCCGGACCGAGGCCAGGCTTGACTTGGGAGAGTTTGGTCCACTAGGCTGTTGCTTGCAGCGACCTGCAGGCCCACATACCCACCGCAGCCTGGTTGGTCAGGCACGTTTGACCGGAGCTTGACAAGCAGACAAAGGCTGCATCCTGGGGATGCATCCTTGAGGTTATCTTGAGGTTATCTTAAGATGATTTCGGGGCTTTTTAGTGTCCCCGCGGCCCGGTCCTCGACCAGGCCTCCACCCCCAGGAAGCAGCCCGTGACAGCTGACTAACACCCAGGTACCTATTTTACTGCTAGGTAATAGGGGCATAGGGTGAAAGAAACTCTGCCCATTGTTTCTCGCCAGCGCCTGGGATCGAACCCAGGACCACAGGATCACAACTTCCGCGTGCTGTCCGCTCGGCCGACTGGCTCCCTAATCATCTCAAGGTTACCTTGAGATGATTTCGGGGCTTAGCGTCCCTGCGGCCCGGTCCTCGACCCGGCCTCCTTTTTGTTACACACCCCCAGGAAGCAGCTGTCTAACTCCCAGGTACCTATTTACTGCTAGGTAACAGGGGCACTCTGTTTATATTTTATATATATATATATATATATATATATATATATATATATATATATATATATATATATATATATATATATATATATATATATATATATATATATATATATATTATATATATTATATATATATATATATATATATATATATATATATATATATATATCTATATATATATAATTATATATATATATATATATATATATATATATATATATATATATTATATATATGTATATTATATATATATTATATATAATATATATATAATATATTATTGATATGCCTGAACAAACATCCCAATTAACACAAATAAGAATATTATTCCTTGCCAACTTAATGATATTTCAGCCATATGACTTTGAAAAGACAGTTGAATCAATTGGAAATTATAAACTTAGGGAGTCACCTTTCAAAGGAATATTCTGAAATTTGCCCACGTGGTTTGGGGTATGTCATACATTTTGTGGCATATCTTCTCTAAATATACGGAACTAAAGGATATATATAGAGTGCAATTAGCATAAATTGCCCTTTAGTTTTTTCTTGAACTACTGTACGCAAGAAAAGGCAACTCAATCTATGCCATTAAGGAATTCATTTTTGGTAAAATATTGATTCTAAAATTTCTTGTCACATTTCAGAATTTGGGGTACAGTAATTAGAAAAGGGAGGATTACAATTGATATTCATTTGCATTATTTTTAAATTGTAATGGCTGTTAACCATACAGATTCAAAAATATGTAAGTACAAAATACAATAAGTAAAAATTCAGTCTTATTACTATTCGTCATACATCCTCGAAAAGCTGCGTCTGAGTTTGGGTTCCGGGAATTTTTTTTTTTTTAATGTAATGGTTCGGTGGCATTAACAAGTTTGAAGACCCCGGGGAGGCAAGCGTGTGCAGGTCTTGCATACTGACCGGGCACTCCACAAGATGGTAGGGAGGGAGGGGGCAGGGAGGGAGGGTGGTGGGTGCAGCTCGGGAGAGGAAATACTGGAGGGTTGATCACACTTGTCACCGCTCCCAAGGTTCAGGCGGGCGCCACCATTGTTTTTACTCATCACCTCGGTTCCTCTTGCTGTTCCTGGAACACACACCCGCTACCACACACACACTACTGGACACCATTGGATGCCTTGATGGGCTTTACTCCCTTATCCTAATATACACGAATCTTAATCATTTTCACGATGACTCGATAGCTCTCTTCCCCTCCTCGTTATCAAGAAGGTGAACCATGAGCAAACCAATAAAACATGACAGCTCAAGAAATGACGGCCGGCCTACCTTTAGGCTACTTTGAGGTGGTTCCGGGGATTAATATCCCAGCAGCTCCGGGCCTCATGGTTGGTGGTCTCGTCAACCAGCCTCTTGGGATGAGTTTGCAGGAAGTGGAAGGGAAGGCGGGGATATTTAGCACCTTAACACGTCTTTAATACCTCCATGTGATCCCTATCGTCAACAGCGTCTAAACCGAGGAGCTTCACTGGACTTTAAGCTAATTTGAATGTATGCTCTGATTAATGAACATCGGCTCCGACAGATTAGGTGGGTTCGTCTAGATGCAGGCATTTATGGTAAGTCAATCCTTGGAGTTGGTAAGCATGGCTTTAAGGATTGATTCGCCAATGACGCTTGAAGGAAAGATTACCGACTACGGCTTTCAACAATTTAATGCAATTGTTAAAGCATATAAATTAAAGAGATAACTGTACTTCAGAACTAGAAAAAATGAGAAATGCCCAAAGACCTGAAAGTTGAAGTAATAAAAGGTGTAACAACTGTTGTAATAATAGGTATTCGTATGGTCAGCACAGTAATGGGACCAGACAATGTGATAATAGTCATTGCGCAAATTCTCCTTGGCACACCCCCCTTCCCACAGTCCCACGCACACCTCCCACAGTCCCACGCACACCCCCCCCCCACAGTCTCACACACCCCCACACCTCCCATCCCCCCAACAGTCCCCCGTACACCTCCCACAGTCTCCCCATACACCCCTCACAGTCCCACCTACACCCCTTACTTTCAATAGTTCCACACACGCACCCGACTTCCCTAGTTCCACGCATAAATCCCCCATACCTATTCGGCGCACATAACCCACGTTCCGCGCTCTCACCCACGTTCCTCGGACATAACCATCCTCCCACCAAGTTCCGGGCATAAACCCCCCCCCCCTACCCGCGTCCTTAGACTACAGTACACCTCCACTAACAATCAGCCGCTGGCGGCACCTGGATGTAGCAAGACTTGTTTAGTATGGAGGTAGAAGAAGTTGACTGGCGTGGTGGGAGGCTCTCAACACGGTGCCCTTCATCAACTGACCTCGTAGTGTAACCTTGCGAGGGCAGACACAGCACCACTAGTCCCTCAAGGTCACTCACCCCCCTCAGCTGTCTCTCCACTCCCCCTGACTCGCCTCCTCTCTGGTACCTACACACCATTTTGCTTGTCACTTATTATCTATCTATCTAGAGACTCGGACTGATGGATGCCTACTATTACTATGTCTCTCTCATGACATGGTCCAGGAGGGACCAAAACGCGTGTATGCACATACACGAGATAGAAGAGATGGACCCCCTCAATACACTACCTTAAAAAGCTGAGAGGTATAAACGCACCAGTTACGGGCTATTCATGCCCGTGCCACCTCTTGGGTGGCTTAATCTTTATCAATCAATCAAACGCACCAGGAGTCTAATTACTTGCAGGCGGGGCCCTAGAGATGAGCGAAAAGGTAAGCGCGTGCGCCCGCCCCGCACATGCTCAACTCACCCAGGAGACGTAACTACATATTATACACAATTGGAGCAATTGATACTAGAAGACGACGAGATGTTCAGCAGAACAATAAGACCAACAGTGGAAGCTGGACACACCAAACACAGGGATGCACGAACACACCACTACACTGAGAACACTGTACAGGTGAAATTACCAATAGATAGGGAGGAAGCCGAGGCCTACACCAGTTTTAAAAGTAAGTCTGATGCACAAAATAGGAGGGTCGGGAGGCATTGACGACTCTACCAGCACAAACCAGTCAATAAAGAAAGTCCACTACGGGCTCACCATAGCCCGTGCTACTTGGAACTTGTTCCGAGTAGCTGAATCTATAACAACAACTCCTCAAGCAGCTGTCCTCTACCCAAACACCACAACCGTCACCACCACAGCCAACCCCTCCTCCTCCTCATTTACACATGTTAACTGTTTTATTCTTCTTGTGGGGCATTCGTAGGCTAGTTTCCACGAGTAACTTGGCCATCTTCTCTGCACACTTCCCAAAGAATTTATATCCATAACACAGTATGGTGGGCAAAACTGAACTACATAGTGTATATGGGGCTACCTTGAGGTTACCTTACCTTGAGGTGCTTCCGGGGCTTAGGCGTCCCCGCGGCCCGGTCGTCGACCAGGCCTCCTGGTTACTGGACTGATCAACCAGGCTGTTAGACGCGGCACAACAAGAGCAAGATAGAGCTGAAGAATAACGTTATTACTAACACTTTTTATGTATCCTAGTATCACATTTGCTTTCTTTAGAACATTTATACGCTGATATCTTGGCTAAGATCCCTACAGGTTGCAGGCGATGAGTCACAATAACGTGACTAAAGTATGTTGACCAGACCACACACTACAAGGTGAAGGGACGACGACGTTTCGGTCCGTCCTGGATCATTCAACTTGAGAATGGTCCAGGACGGACCGAAACGTCGTCGTCCCTTCACCTTCTAGTGTGTGGTCTGGTCAATCCCTACAGATTATGACACAAATCTCTTTCCTATTCAGATTATTAAGCAATTAAAGCGTTGTCCAGCTGATATCTTGGTAACACTTATCATTTCCTTGGCTTAGAACTCTTGTATATTAATTAGCTTATCCGTTATATTATCCGTATATTAGTTATCCGTTTTACGTCATTATTATTATTCGACCCAACTGCACCAGGTCGATTCCTGGAATTATGGACAGATATCACTAATAGTACTATGAAGTGTGATAACATAACGCATGGAATTACAGTGTCAATCTTGATCAACAATCAACTTGATCAACCAATCAACCTTGAACAACATGGGTTCAGAACAGGGCATTCCTGCTTCTCACAATTCCCAGACTTAAAATACAGCCTTTCTTGCTATGGAAGACAAGCAAAACGCTAATATAAGATACACAGATTTCGCGAAAGCTTTCGACAAGTGACTGGGGTGTTAGTGCACGCATAATGCGACCGAAAGGAATTACTGGCAAAGTAGGAAGATTCAATTTCCTTAGGAACATGACCTAAGTGTGTAACAGTCAACAGAGTACAATCCGGATGTTGACCAGATCACACTAGAAGGTGAAGGGACGACGACGTTTCGGTCCGTCACCTTCTAGTGTGTGGTCTGGTCAACATACTTTAGCCACGTTATTGTGACTCATCGCCTGCATACAATCCGGATCATCCACCGTCAGTAGCTCAGTCCTCCAGGGTACTGTTCTCTAAGGAACTGTGATTGAAAGTACTCCGGTACTTTTCATCTCTTCATACTGGACATAGATAAGCACACACACACACCACACACACACACACACACACACACACACACACACACACACACACACACACACACACACACACACTACAGTACCATATCTGTCTTTGCAGCCGACGCTAGCATTTTATTTGAAGTGACACTATAGATACAATATTGACACAGCACACCTTCAACTGATGTAAATCAGGTCTTTCAAGGGTCACAGAAAATAATGACATGATAAAAACTAATACAGTATGCGGAAAATAATATGATGTTTAATGAAGATAAGTTCCAGCTCCTGCGGAATGAAAACCAAAAACAAAAATATCAAAACGGAAACCACGTATAAAACTCTGTTAAATCACACTATAGAACGAAAAAGCAATACAAAAGGTTTGAGAGTAAGCAGGTAGAAAGACCTTACTTTTAAAAAACACAATAAAGTAGGTATTACGACTGCAAGAAAAATGACAGGTTGAATGACAAGAACCTTTCAAACAAGGGATGCAATACCAATGATAGTTTGTGTGACGCTAGTGCTCTCTAGGGTGGAACAATGTTGCATAATAACAGCCTCATTCAAAGCTGATGAGTCACAATAACATTGCTGAAAATATGATATCCAAATTACGCATCATTAAACGAAGGAATGGCGTCGTTTCGTCATTTAATGACGTGTGGTTTGGATATCTGGAAAAGTTGCTGATAGAATGTAACGTGACAATGGTGGTGTGACGATGTGGTGGTGACGTGGTGGTGGTGACGTGGTGGTGGTGACGTGGTGGTGGTGACGTGGTGGTGACGTGGTGGTGACGTGGTGGTGATGTAGTGGTGATGTGGTAGTGGTGTGAAGGCTTAGTACAACACTAAAGCACAACAACATACTAGACAGGACCCCCCCCCCTCGCTCCTGTGCCAGGTAAATCCACTACGGGCTCACCATAGCCCGTGCTACTTTCAACTTTAGTTCCGAGTAAGTGAATCTATAACAACAACAACTAGACAGGACCGAGGCCATAGTGCTGGGAGCCTTGATCAAAGTCTTTGCTAAACCAACGCTCCCGTGCCCTTGAAACAGTCCAAGTGACTTCCTGTTGGACATGTGACCTTTGATCCAGGGAAGAACCCATCTACCAACATCAATTTTGGCCAGTTTACTCCCCGTGACACGGCGCTTGTCAAGGCCAACCCCAGCCTTCATATTAAGGAAGGTGGTGTAGGAGGAGTTCCCAGTGTGTGGAGCAAGGAAGGTGGCTAATGTGGAGACAGGAAGCTCGGGATACTATGCATAACACAGGTGAGGAGTGTTACTTTGCGAAATAATCATTACTATAGATCGCTGTGATCTCTGTGAGTCAGTCTTGAATACGAGTCAGGGATGTGAGAATATGTTGACGGACATGTGACTACACGAGGTGTGACGGCATATCACATACACGCCACATCTCCACATGCTGGCGGGAGGAGAGCCGTGTATGTTGTCATGTTTGGGGATAACTGAACTTTTTCTATTTTAATTTTCAATAACACACATGTTTTATTGTGTCATTAGTATCATTACAGAGCCTATCCTGGCGCGAACTTCACAACAGCACTCGTCAAGTTAACATACCAAAGGTATCACCTATACATTCATAAGTTGCCAACTTAGAGACACTGCGGCCTCAACCGGAAAACAGCAAGCTTCCCGTGGAAGATCACGAATCTGCCGACCTTCAACTACTTCCCGTGTTATTAAGACAGCTTTCTCGGTCTCCGTTGTAGGGAGTACAGTCAAGGTATCTTACGGTAGTGTCACTATGTGAAGGTTATGGTGTGCCAGTGGCCCTGACCCCTTCAACCCCTCTCCCACCTCAACCCTTTCCCAGATCTCTACCCTCCCCCCCCCCCCCACCCCATCCAACACCCACGTGTCCATAATGATCCCCCCCTCTACCTAAGCCGACGCGGGCGTCGTATCCTCCACCACAAAGGCCATGATTTACGAGCGAGCGAGTCTGCTTGTAACCCCCGCCCTCCCAAACCACAACACATGACTGGGTAACAATGGTATGTACAGCACAGACCAGCGTCGCCACCCCTCGTCACTTACTACCTGTACACACGCCACCCACACCCCCACTCTACATCACCCCCCGCCTCCAGGACCCCGCTCTACACCACCCACACCCCACTGGACCCCCCTCTACACCACCCCATCCTCTCCAGGACTTCACACACCCACTATTCTAAAAAAAAAAAAAAAAAAAAAAAAAAAAAAATCTCCAATACTTAGTGCATAGCCGTCACCCGCTACTACAGCAGTACTGTGTACAGTAGTGCCGTAGTGGGAAGGGGGCCTTGTTAAACACACACACACACACACACACACACACACACACACACACACACACACACACACACACACACCACATCACACCACACCACACCACACCACACCACACCACATCACACCACACCACACGCTATACCACTCAGTTAAGATGCAAAAAAAAAGAAGATAAATTTATATTACTGTATGTTCATTGCTCGGATGAGATGACCGTTTTCTTTGATATATATATATATATATATATATATATATATATATATATATATATATATATATATAATATATAATTTATATATATATTTTCTGAGGCTTGGGTGCTTTCTGCCAAGTTGTGTGGTAGTGATTGACGGTGAATTATAATCTTTATGAACATTGTGTTGATCAGTGAATATGGTTATTAGCGTTATTTAATGTGTGTGGGCGACTTCCACGTTAATTTTGCTTTATTGCTGTGGAAACGTCACTGTTATACAATGTACATATATTGTAGCTTATGTTAGTAATACATCACTCTAAAATCACACATTTTCTTTTTTTTGATTTATACAAATATTTTGTCTTACGTTAGTTACTACGGAGCATCTTGGAGCACATATTTACACAGGTTAATGACCATTAAGCTGAATAATCTAACTAGTTCTTGAGTTAGATTATCTGATACTTAATGATATTTTTTATTATTATTATTTTCTGCCACAGGCGTGGCCAAACATTTACAATGCTAACCACATATATACATTTTCTTCTGTCCTCCATGGACAGGGTGAGAGATTTGTCAAACAGAGTTCAGAGATTTATTGAAACAATCAACCACAGAAGGATTGTAGTGCTTTTAAAATGCTAGGCTAAGCTACATACGTAAATACAGATACACAGTTTATGTATGCTACATAAAGTGTTCGATGTGTCTTGTTACATAGTGTCATTAATGTGCATTTACAAAGGAGAAGATATTGTGGGATATAATTATGACTAGGCCCAAAAGATTATTTCATGATTGTCTTGTGAATTTACATTGCCCCTTTTATGTGTATTTAATGGTCGATAAAATTTACTATTTCCTATAGTGCATATTTATGGCTATAGAGAAAAGTGAAGCTGTCATTACCATTGCACTTAAAAGTAGTCTTCTGTATAACTTGCTACAAATACTACTGTATATAATGATTTTACTTATTAGATGCTTGTATATATATTTTACCTAATCGCTTTCCTCCTTTTCTTGTGTACAAGTACTGTGATAGGTGAGATGGTGGTCCCTGTACCCCGCTGTCTAAGAGTCACGGAAATGTACTAGAGGAGTGGGAATGAACTATCAGGGGTAAGCGCCAAGCCCTTACCACTATAGCACTTGGAAGGGGTCAGGATAAGGTTTAGGGATGGGACGGGGGGAAGGAATGGTGCCATTCCTTGCCCCCCCCCATCTAGCCCCAGCACCCACCCACCCCACAACCCCCCCCATCTAGCCCACACCACCCACCCCCCAACCCCCCCCATCTAGCCCCACACCCACCCACTAGCCCCAACCCCCCCCCCCATTAGCAAACTGCGCCTGGCAACTAGTAATCAACAGCCGCACCGAAATTTCGCGTCATCGAAAATTTGCCACCAACCACTACAATGGGAGATTCATGCTTCCTGTGGACCCCACCATTAACTGATCCGCCGCAGTACCACCCGAAGCACAAGCCAACTCCAGTAGCAGCAGCAGCAGCACCACCAGAGGACAGAAGAGCACCAGGGAACCCTATTTTCAGTTTCATGACGACAATCATGAAATACATGAGCACAATGTGAGCAGAGATTATCAGGGGACCAATTAGAGGATTAATCACCTCGGCCAACCTGCTTGGCTCGTGTGTATTTTTCTATTGATTTTGTAAATTACGTGATGGAAAAACTATGAGTTATATTTAATTTTATATCTATATAAAACAGCCACGAGCGCACATTTCCATATATCTGTTTATTCATTTACGCTGAAAAATATGAGTAATATTCAAATGTGCATCAACTCATATTCAGAACCGTCACTCAATCTACTTTCAATATACCAGTTTTGGGCAGCTATAGGCCCCCAAACCTGCATACTTACCCTCACTTGGGGACACGCAACACATGCTCCACACACCTGCGAAAGGAAACAAATATTTTAAATTAAAAAAATCCTATATGTGACTACATGCTATGTAAATTTTCAGCGAATGAAGGAGTACAAGAGAGACAAGACAAGACATTGAAAAAAAAAGGGCAAGGAAGACGGGAGGAAGGTAGGGGAGGGAAGAAGGGTGGGGAGAGAGCGGGGAGGGAGAAAGGTAGAGGGAGGAGGGAGAAAGGTTTAGGGGGGAGAGGGGTGGGAGTAAAGATTTAAGGGAGAAGATGGATGAGAGGAGGAAACAACATGTAACACACACACATGTCAATATGGAGGTGGTAGAGATCCCACGTATAAAAAACATACCTAACGAAATGTTCAAGAAACGCAGAAGTTTGCAACGAGTCCGATCTGTGTCATGGGTTACGAAGAGCTGGGGTTAACGAGGAAAGATAATAGGATAGAGGAGGGAGAGAGAGGGAGATGATATAATACAAAACACGGTAACTATGCCACGCAGCCACTGACAGTTTGGGATATTTTAAGCGGTCATATTATTTGGAATGTTTTATTGAGTTGATTTCAGACAAGGGCAGGGCAGGGCTGGGCGGGCTGGGCTGGGCAGGGGGAGGGCAGGCAAGGGGCAGGACAAGGGCAGGGCAAGGGGCAGGCAAGGACAGGGCAGGGGAGAGAGAACGCTATCAACCACACACAGCCCCCACGACAGACACACACACACACACACACAGCCAACCAGCCAGCAGTCAGCTTTAAGCAGCACCAACTACAAATAATGCAAGCACACCCGCACGCACACTCCCATCACCACCACCCACCAGTTACCCCCTCATTTGTCCCTCCAATACCACCCAACCACACCCATACCACCACCCCCCCCCTCCATCCCTCCCCAAAAATATCAACAGCCGAGCCCATCATAAGCATTTGTGCTTAGTGAACATCAAACAACAGGACCCGCCCCCCCTCAAATCAAATAAAAACACAACATGTCACCACCAGGTACTACACCACCAGAAGACAGAACAAGGTACAAGTGCCAACAGGTAATCAAACACCATCACACACACACACGGCATCAAATACGACACAGCCTCAGAAGGTGCCAC
>WNGS01163519.1:13661137-13694394 GCA_020271785.1 Procambarus virginalis
AGAATTGGACCTAGTAATCATTCCTGTGGAACGGCACTGGCAGTATACCACCACTTTAAAGCCTCGATATTTACTGTCACTCTGTCTTCTGCTGTAGAGGTCAGCCTTTACCTACTGAAGCACCTTCCCTGTTACCTCTGCCTGCTTCTTCACTGTGTTCATTAGCCTCTAGTGGAATACCCGTGTAAGGCCAATTATATAAATATCAAGTTTATGAGACAAGATTTACCGTCCCTGTATCCACCATGCTGGCACTGTTATAAAGGACCTTCTTTCCATACATTCTACAAGCCTCTTTCTTAAGGACTTTTCCATCGCCTTGCATGATATGGAAGAAAATGACATGGGCCTGCAGTTATTGCCTTTATCCGTTTCCTTATTCACTTTAAATATCAGGTAGAGCCTGGCTGATTTATTATTACCCCTCAGGCTTGTGGGCCCACTGGCATTTTAGCAAAAGGAACTGGGTGGAAGGTGTGTGGGTGCTGAGATATGTAATTGGCTGGGTGTTTAGCACGAGTTAGTCAGGTGTTAAGTGGAGTTGGCTGATAGGTGACAGTGAGCAGGTGGTGTGGTATGACATTGGCAGCCTCAATGGTAATACAGTATAACTTTCTTGGCTCCCTCATACCTACTTAACAAAAGTTTAAGACTAATAGTTGCCATTGTGTAAGTAACTACATTTATTATTACCAAAAATATGTGTTGAAGTTTAAAGTCAATACAGTGAGGTGTTCAAGATACCCAAGAAAAAATATTATGATTTTGTTAACCATATGATATACATGCAGGAAATACCTAATAAACAAATAAGCAATAGATAACAGAGCCTCCAGGATAACACTGAGGTGCACAACAGGTGCTACAGGTCATCCAGTACAAGACTGTCTACAGGTTTGTCAACATTACATAACGAGTAAAGAAGTCCCATGGATTAGGAGCTAACACTCACAATCGGCTGCTACAGTGTCCGTCACTGGCTTACCTGTAACACACACAAAGATATGGCATTAGTTTAACAATGTTAATAAATAGACAAACAAAATCTTAAACCCTGCATAAGCCACTAAACACAGGATAACTGAAGCAATGCCTATTATTATCCATGACCTTTACCTCTGACATGGAGACCACCCAATTTTTTTTTGTTTTACTAATACACATAATGCATTTGCATGAAGCTTTATGGAATTTCTTCCTGTTGCTTCAAAGTTATGGTAATGACAAAAAATATTTCCATTTGACTCCCTATGAACTTTATGTTTTAATCATTAAACTGATTGTTGTTCAGGTTTCATCATGTGATAAATATATCCTGAAACTAATATACATTAAATTTTTTTCAGTGATTACAAATTTAGCTTTTTATACTCAAACATGAAATTTGTTAAATGGATGACTGACCAATCCAAAATGGGCAAATTAATATAAAGAATGAAAATGGAAAGGCAGGAGGGACCCAAGAGCTAAAACTCTTAATCCTGCAGGCTTAAATAGGTGAATACACACACACCATTAAGGAAACAGTTCTGGTATCCCCATTAGAAGTTGCAAAAGCAACAAGGTTATTCCGGATGCATCTGCATTTTACAAACATTTAAAGGGGTTGATTGTAAAAACAACATTATGGATATGTTTGAGGAGCAAGAAAATATTAATGCAATCCCCCACCAATAAGCAAACAAATAAATAAACACAGATTTTAGGAAATAAGAGTTCAGGCACACAAGTAAAATATAAATGTCTAGCTAGGCAACTAATGTACGAGATGAATGACTTTGCAAAGTACATGAACTGAAGCCACAAGTCTAAGGAATAGGATGCAGAAGCTCAGAGTACAACCTATAAAGATAAGATCAAACAGTAAGTAGACAGGTGAGAGACAAACTTGGGAATGGTGCTCAACTCCAGGATTTGCAATGCACCAAAATTTCCACTTACAAGACCTATACAGTACCTCTTATCTTGATCGTAGTGGCTTAGTCGGCATTTACCAAACAGTTATGATACTTCAGAGCTCATAAACTGTTTAGTAAATACCCAATACTGACTTAGCAGCCATGATAAAAATAAAATGTTCATATGTTGTAGATGAATATTTGGGTGCTTTGCAAAGCCTGGTTCAGAAGTTCAAGAACAACCTGTGCCAATCATTGATGAAATTTATTCTGCAAAATGCTCAAAAGGTTGTAAATGAGCTGGGTAATGCCGCAAAAACACCAACTCAAACCCCTCACTAGCCAGGCGGTGTGACGACCCTCGTAACCTGACCGGATGTTGAAAGACGCCTGGGAGCCACTGAGAATCGAGCACAAGAAACCTAAGTCTCTCTGAAGTTATATCTATGTCAAACCCCAACACATTTTCAAGTCAAACACCCACCCATCCTCAAATCGTATCCCAATACAATAACAATACAATAACAAGGTACAATATTGTACCCTGGTACAATAACACCAAGACCCTGAGTGCCCAAGTCACACTTAACACTTAAAAAGTCAGATGCCCAAATCATACTCTACTCATACCCTGATATCACATGCCAAAATCACACCCCCACGCTGCCATCTGTCACACCAGAGAGGCAACATGCATAAGAGAGAGAGCATCGTGAGGTTGACGCTGCTGCTGCTACCCTGAGACTGGTTCACCTTGACGGCAGCCAAAGACATAGACCCCCACCAATGCTACCATCACCGCCGCTGCTTCTGTTATCACCACTGCCACTACCCCCAACACCTCAGCTCCTATCACCAGTCATTTACCACTAAATCCGGCTGAGAGGGCTTCCGGCACGAGGGTCACGAACTCGTGATAATTCTTTACCCACTAGGGTTTTACTTTATCGTTCATCAACTCGGCACATACAGTTATCTAATTAATTAGTAATAGTCAGTCAATTATTCCACCTCTCTCAGTATTTTTCAAACTGCCTACATATACGGGACCAAAAAGCCAAAGCTCAACCCCCGCAAGCACAAGTAGGTGAGTATATACAGTAAATGTTACTATCTTATAAGAAATTATGCATATTATACTATTATTACTGTTTTTTTCAAAACATCAATGGAGGAATTATAATTTTCACTGTAGAATAAGAAAAGTGGGCAATTAAGAGCCACACCATCATACCAGAGTAACTCTCTTCATCTGCAGTACTTTATAATTCATTCTCAAGCTCTCTATAAACTGATGCTGTAAAAAAAAAAATTAATCTTTTTTTTTGTGGCTGTGAAGGATTGACACATAAGTTGTTAATAAGCTAGTTGTTAATACCTCTGTTCTCCTGGACAATCAACTAATGAAGCTCTAAAAGCTATAAATATTTAGAACATCACAGTGATAGTTTCACATCAAGTGCTGTTATATCAAATCAAGTCTTAAGTTTTATATGATTAATCTGTTTTCAATCGTTTTTAACTAATAATAATTCTTTAGTGAAGTGCTATGATGCAATCTCATCATGTTTCTTGTACATTTCTTCAGCAACAGAAATAAATAACCATCACTAAGCTTACATTTGCATTGGCTATCTGTGCATTACCATCCTCATTTTTTTATGGAACGTAAATCCTCGAGTCAGAACTTTGCTGACTGACTATGTACCCTACTACGGTTGCCACAACTATTGCTACCACAGTAATGAGTATCTGTAAAGAATAATATAATTTATGAAAATTCAAAGTCCCACATTAAGAGGTGGGCGTGTACATAAAGTGAGTACAGTACATGATACTATGTAAACCATGGATAGAGAGAAGTCACCATAGGAAATGCCAAGTGGACTGAGTGGCAGCGGTAGTGGGCCTCACGTCCTTGAATGTGGTGAGACACGGTGAGTCGTTGTCGCCACTCAACACACACACAAAAACAAATAAAAAAAATATATATATAAAAACAATAACCTTGAGCATGGTGAGACACAGTGGGTCATTGTCATCACTCAATATCAGACACACATACATAGAGATAAACACAAGCAGACACTCACATCACAAAAAAATAAAATCACAGAATTACAATTGTATTTATTACTAGCTGAAATTTTTTTGCAACAAAAATGATCCAGGCTGGCAGGCTATCTCACAAAACCGATGAAAGCCAGCCAGTACTTAACTCACCAATATTGCACTAGCAGAGTATAAGATTATCACTGCAAACAATAATGGCTGCAGTAAGCGAGGGAAAGAAGGGTTAAGCCGTAACGGACGGAGGAAGAGCAACCCTAGCCCCACCCGGGTGGAGGTGACATGTGGCCAGCGCAACTCCTTCACCACAGTGACCCCCTCACAAACATTCCTTTCCTTCCACCACATTTTCCATGCCCTCCAGCATCTGCTAAGCTTAGAACACTCAAAACTAGATATAGTAGAACAATTTCCTACAACATATAAACCCAGTCAGACAAACAAGCAATAGACTGAAGAAGGGACTTAAGGCCGAGCTGCAAGATATATACACAAAAAGAATACACAAAAAGGTGGGATGATTGAATATACCAATTCAAATATTCACAGAAACCCAGTTCTGGATAAATAGTACAAAATCTGATGGGAGCCTCAACTGAGGAAACATCAGGAAATAAACTTTACAAAAACATAACATGAAGAAGAATTTATAGTACCCGTATTGGAAGAAGCATGATATTCAGAATAAACTGATATTCAGAATAAACCTAGAGGGAAAATGCAAACTAATACAGTACAGTACTGTATCTAAATATTGAAAGATCACAAATCTAGTAAGTTGAATTCAGAGCTACAACCCTACTACCAATGCAAACAATACACCAAAAGAACTTATGCAATGAGTGCCACCTTATGAACTCCATATCCATCAAAGAGGTCCAAAGAACAATCAAGAGTATTAAGAACAAGGAACCCGACTTTAGAAAAAAAAAAAAAACTGGAGCGGTATTGACAAACCTACCAGTGAAACCCAGACCATTTTCCTTCTTGAGATACCAGGTAAAATACTTATTTAAAAATATTATAAACTACAGACCGGTGAAGTACATGGAAGAAGTACATGGAATAAGACATGAAGTACATCTAATATTATGCAAAATCATAATATTAGACAAGGATTCAGAAACCACAGAGGGACCCCATACTGTCCATACAAATAAAAAGAGCAAGGCATATACAGTATTGTGACCATATCTCCCATAACTTCTTTCTTATAGTCTAGTGATGCGAGATTTAATTCTTTCAGTCTTTCCTCATAACTCATCACTCTGGGAAGGAAGAGACAATCACTGATATCAAACTGTAAGCTGATTGGGTGGGGAAGGGGAAATGGTTATCGAGGGGTGAGAGAGAATAAACGGCAAAGGATGGAGACCCCCCCCCCATATTCTGCAAAGGAATGGAGGAAAGGCCAGCCACAAGGAGGGAACTATCAGGAGAAAGTGCGAAGCCATTATGACTACTGTATATAGCTCTTGGAAGGGATCAAACTAAAGATTTGTAATGGGACAGGAGGAAGGAATAGTGCCCAACCACTTGGACGGTCGGGGATTGAATGCTGACCTGTATGAAGAAAGACTGTCATTCTACTGTTCAGCCTGAGTGATTGAGTGCCGGCTGCAGGAGGGAGGAAAGGCCAGCCTTGGAAGGGAGGAAAGGCCAGCCTTGGAAGGGAGGAAAGGCCAGCCTTGGAAGGGAGGAAAGGCCAGCCTTGGAAGGGAGGAAAGGCCAGCCTTGGAAGGGAGGAAAGGCCAGCCTTGGAAGGGAGGAAAGGCCAGCCAGGGAAGGAAAAAGGATAGTCAGCAAAGGAATAAAAGATCAGCAAGGAGAGAAGGAAAAGGCCTGCTAAGAAAAAAAAGATGCAGGTCAGGGCCTGGGATAAAAGTTGGTTTGTAGAGGGGGAGGGGGGGGAAGGGTGGCAAGTAAGAGGCAGAGAGACTCAGGTGGGAAAAGACAAGAAGCACTCCGTCAATGTCAACACAAGACACATCCATTCACCTCCCACGGTCCCTCAACTTCCCGATACATAAATCAGGCCAGTAATCACGGGCGACAACACGTACCAAGGACACGGGATTACCGCCATTACTCCCCACAATTTCCTGCTGGTACTGTATTCGTGTTCACACTCAGACATTACCCCTCATCAGAGCCTAATCACATGCACATACCTCACTTCCATCTATCTTCACTGTAGATATAGACACAAATGGGGATAACACATTGCAAGATTACCTAGCCCATCAGAATTGATTGATCACAAAATGTGAACAATCATCACAGGTTATTCCCAAAAGTTGAATATTAAGTGCCAGTTAGTGACCAGGTGCAGCAACAACAACATTCATGGAGGCACAACCCGCCAAACACACACCGAAACTATGATGTTGGTACAATGTTCGAACAAGTTTTAACACCTCCTAACCAGTTATAACAACCAATATAGCAAGTCGTAACAACGTTTTAATACATCATAAATACGTTATGCCAAGATGTAACAACTTTATTACAAGTTGTAACAAGCAGAAAATAGAGACAGTTTCAGTTTGTGTTTCCAGGGAACACACATTTATATATGTACATACACAGACATACAGAACCAGACACAGACACACATACATCTATCTCACTTCATTTGCTGTGATACAGAAATATAATTTAATATTTCAAATTTATACAGATGGTTAATTGATTCCAATTAAAAGCAGCAAAAGAGAATGGCATTAAAATACATGAGAAAAACAAGATAAAAAACATGATTTATAAGAAGATTCTGAACCTATCCTAAATATGATGAAGATTAAAGCATATGTGGTTGAGCCACATTTCCACTCTCCCTCTTCCACACCACAACAATTACCGTAGTGGCTTGTACATCAGTGTCTGACGAGCAACGGGTTGGGTGACCGCAAAGATACCCTCACCTGTGACTAACCACTGCACCAGATGATCAAATAACTAAATAGTAGACCCATGAGCTGGAGCCCAACCCCAGCAAAACAGTTAGTCAAGCACACACATACTACCCATGACATTTCCAAGTGTTAACAATGAATCACACAAGAAAATCCCTGTAACAATGTTACCCTTTCTATACCTCTACCCAAGACAGACTCGTAATCAAAGTCATACAGTATAGCCACAAGAGCCCAGTTTGTGGCTATAAAAACTTGAGTAAATCACTAGAAAATTCTCACCTGAAGACTATCTTGGGATACCTGGCTTGTGTAGCCTATAATAAAGAGAGTTCCTTTATGTCTGTTCCTAATTTCATGGATAACGGGTCCCAACACACCCACCCTTGCATCATCCCACACTCTTAACTGCTAAGTTATGCAAGAACGAATCTTGAAAATGTACCAGTTTGGATAAAATTCATGCACCTTATGCATGAATATAGAGTCCATATTCTCTATTTTGAGAAAGAATGCAGATGTCTGAAAACATATATTAATACTGAAGTTGCCATAACAGTTATTCTATCACAAAAATGCCATCATAAGTATATGGAATTAATGTGGTGTGATAAATGAACAAGGACTTGAAAACTGACTAGTACAGTGCTGCACAACAAGACCTGTCTGTTACACTGCAATTTGGACTTAAAAGTTTAAAATCTCTGGCCAACAATTTCCAAAGAGTGTTTTAAGATATTCCATATTGGCTTACAGAGATTTATTGATAGGCACAAACACAAGCTGGTCATTATGCTGGATGTTATCAATGGTGAGTAAAATCAGTGTTTATTTCTTGATAGAGTTGTATCACCATACTATACCCAGAACAGATGAATAACCAACAAAACCAGAGCACTATAGCATGCAAAGGCTGTGGGAACTCACCAGCATCTCCTCTTCTTAGAGCTTCCCCTACAGCCCCTCCCCACACTCCAGGAATGCAGCTATGCCTCAGGCAGTTCAGCATGAACTCTACTCGCTATTATACCTATTGTTTTTGGGGGATGGAATTTAAAGGAGCATTGTTGGCCAATATCCAAAAGTATCACACCATTGCATGTTTCTGAGACTTGCATTAAGGATTACTCAAGAGGACATACATATATGTACTAAATTAGGCCTAAGGTTTAGACCTAGAACAGGCTTGGTTAGATTTATGATTACAGTAATTAGCTTTTTCTTATGCCCATTAGAATTCCAATACAGCAGTACAAAACGTGAATGCTTTTTCAGCATAACAGTCCATATTTTGTACATATGGAATTGTACATATGGAATTGTACATATGTATTGTACATATGGAATTGCAAAGCATTGCTAGGTACTGTACTATAATTTTTGAAGACGGTTCCATTTACCTTCCTTACTCTCACAGTATTCTAACACCCAATATGCTTCTCAAGATATTATTTCTGCTGCTTTAATTCTAGGTTTTCTTCATATCATACCACTGTTTTTCATCTGTATATTAGGGTTAGTCTAGCCATCTGGCTGCATCTGTTCCACTCTGTTTTCCTAAGTCTTTCATATGCCAGTAATTCAGATTACAAATCTCTGAGTAATCTGAGTGAATTCATTCTCAAATGTTTTACCTTTTTTGACCATTTAACCCAAATAAGAAACTGGATTACCAAGACTTCTGACGAACGAGAACTTGAATGACATTTCAATATTGAGTACAGATTTCTTAAATCAAATGTAAATTCAAGTTACCAAGATTTCTGCTGAACAAAATCCAAATACAGTACATTAGAATTTGTTAATTTTGTGGACATTTTCGATAAAAAAAGTGTGAATGACTCAAATGACAAGGAGGGAGGAGGGGAATACAATTCGGACAACCGCTCGTAAACAGTATAGTTTACCTGCTGATGATTTTGATACAGTAGTTCCATCGCAACCTTCTTGCCAGCAATTTACTACCCCTCTAGTTAAGTAGGTGATGTCTACAGTTTTTATGATTCTGCAGGGCATCACACTACTACAATAGTACACCCCCCACCACCACACTACTACAATAGTAGTACTCCTCACCACCACACTACTACAATAGTAAGCCTCCTCACCACCATCACCACACTACAGTACTTCAATAGTACTCTTCACAACCACCATTACAATAGTACTACCACCACCATTCACATCAGTTCTGCTTTTTATAATCTATAACCTGTTAATAAATAGTTATGTATATTTATTTGTTCATTTCAAGACTTGCCCTTCTTTTTTTTTATTTATACTGTATATACAAGAGTTTTAATATTCTTGTCAAAGCCACTAGCATACACAGTGGTTCAGGCAGGTCCTTAATCCTAATGTTTCCCAGGAATGCGACCCACCAAATTGTTTTAACAACCAGGTACCCATTTACTACTGCTGGGTGAACAGAGGCTACAGTTAAGGATTGGTGCCCAGTCATTCCTCACCAGCCAGGATACGAACCGAGGCCAAAGCACTCGCAAAGCATCAGGCATGTGTTTTACCACTGCGCCATGGGAACAGTGACAGTCTTTCTTATTTAAATCCACTTTTCATATGATGCTTCCAGGATGTTAATTAACAATTTAAAAAAAAAATTCTTGTGAATGAGACAAACTGTGAAGTTTAAATGTTAACATCTACTAGCAAGGACACATTACTTTCATTTAAAGCCTAGCAGAAGTTTTGTATCAGCTGACAGGAAAGTACTGTACACATATGAGTCATTCCAATGATACCAATAATCTTACAGATATTAGGTACGTTTTGCTCTAATGAGGCATTGCTAACTGTGAAGCCACTCACCTTGCCACCCACAATCTGTTAAGTGACTGTAACTGAGAGCAGATACACAAGCTTCCCTCTGAGTCCTTTGAAGGGCACTCCCCAGCGAGGACCAGTTCCTTAACAGAAGCAAGCAAGAAAGGAAAGAATAAGGAAGCTACACGACAGAATGATGAGGATAAAGACAAGAGCTAAGTGAATACAAGAAGTTTGTTCAAAGACAGCAAGGAAACACAACATTTAGTTTTTGAAACAAAATAATTAACTTAATAACACTCGCACAGAAATCACATTAAAGTGATATATATCAATTTGAAAATTCACTAGAGCTATGAGAGGGGGGGGGCATGAACAATCGAGCATGGCATTGCCAAGCTGCATACTCTACCACTAAACCACCGCCAACTTGTGGGTCATACGTAAAAACTTGGACTGGCTTTAGTCTCCAGACTTCCTGTGATTTCAGTAGAAATCTGGTTGTAAGAGACTTTCAAGTCAACGATGGTCTAGTGGTAGAGCACGTGACTGGCAATGCTGGGGTCATAGGTTCGTGCCTTCCTGATAGCCCTAGTGGATTTTCTCTTTTAATAATAATAATAATAATAATAATAATACCATCACAGGTAATTAAATAAAACAGCAGCAGCAATAACAAAAATAACATAATAACAAATACTGGTACACAAATTAGGTTCCTTCTTCAAACATTGGTCGTGTGAAATGAAATGACTAAATAAGGTGTGCACAACTAGTAATTAAGTGATATATGACAAACAATAATAATCCAAACTGAAAAGTTACTGAAGGGAGGAGACAGACAACAGCACCTGGAGAGCACAGCACGACAGTAACACAAGTATGCAGATACAAAGTTTGAAGAATTAATATCTCATAGCCTCCTGGCTGTTATAGGGTCCATAACAATTTGCAAGCACATGTGATTTTGGAACAAAACAAAATTGTGTAGAAAAGCATACATTCATTCATGTGCTATGGGAATAAAATGTTGAAGTGTATAATGTGACTACTTCTTAAATATTGTTCTACAACGATAGTCAAAGTCACGACATTGTTAAGATTATGGGAAAACAAAATATGGTATTATTTACTATAAATGAATTTAGTACTTCAGAAAGTTACATTAAAACAAATTTGGATTATAATTAGAAATGATAAAGCATAACAGTATATTACTGGGTGACAAAGCTAACGATGCAAGTAATGAAAAAAATATCATTGCTACAGTGGAACACCACTTTACTTCACAATCAATCCAGCCATATGCTTTAAAAAATCCATAAAGGCAGGCTACAACTCTTTACTTTGCTAGAAACTTAAATAATGCGTCACAGTAAAATTCTGATTCTGAACAGCCCAATTCTTTCCTAAACTCAACATGTTCCTCCAATATTCTACTTTGTTATCTCCCTCACTCTCATTTAGCACCCCATACACTTTTCCTGGGATACTCGGTAAACTAAGGCTATTTTAATTCCCACAATCTTCCCTACTACTAGTTTCCTTGTACATAGGTACAATAACACAATTGCATTTGTCCAAGTGTCAAGTACCTTATGAACCATCCTACCACACTTTCTGGAACACAGCACACAATATTTTGACCATCACATCCCTCCCCATACATCAACACATCTGCAGTTATCCTACCTGAATCCCAGGCAATGGTACTACCGAGTCACCAAAATTTATTGTACACTTTACAATTAAAGGGTCCCGGTAGTACAGCTGGGTTAATTTCGGCTCACAATTGAGGATTCCAGGTTCGAGGCCCAGGCGGGACAGAAATGGTTGGGCGCATTTCTTATCACCTAATACATCTGTTCACCTAGCAGTCAGCTTCTTGTGGGATTACATCCTGGGTGGGGTCAGTAATTTGACATGGGGTGGGGGGGGGGGGTTGGCGGATCTCGACATAAGCCTGACGTGGATGAATACACTCTGGCTGTTTGTCCCATGACACAATGAATTACTAATGTATCTGCTTAAGATTCCACATCAATAATACCCATTCATGCATAATAACATTGTGAATTTCAGGGGCAAAATTCAGTAATACTGTTTCACTACTCCCTTTAGCTTTTGCACTACAAAGCTCACAATTATGACCCTTTCTGGCAGCACTTTTATCTTTGAGCACTAGGCAGGAATAATGGAGGCAATAATTCTATCAGGATGAGAGGATATTATCCCGATTACTTTGGCTGCCATCTTTTTTGAGTTGGACACGTTAAATGAAGAACTAGCACCAAAGCAAGACGGCACAGAAGCCATAGCTCTCTGCTTCACCTCTACAGTTGGTAAACTAAGCACCAGTGCATGATTGTTTCTCCCTCACCTTTTTCACTGAAGCAGAACTCAATATATCATGAATCACCAGCAAGTTGGTCAACAGAAACAACAGCACTTCTCCCATAATCTACACTTTCAATGTCACATGTGTTAAGAGGAGCCACATCTCTAATTTAATTTCATAAGTTTTCTTCAATTCACCAGCAAAGGTTTCTTAGAAAACCTCAAAAACCCATGCATCTCACTACAAAAAATATACATCTTGTTTTACAGAGGGGTCCAGTCTTGGTAGTCACTGCAAACATCACGAATTTCAGCTGTCAAACTATTAAATAACTTTCCTTACAAATCATCGGCGATCTTCTTTTTTTGAGAATTACATGAACCTCTGAGCATGTTTATCACAAAACCACCAATCGCTCATAAAATTAGTCTTGCCCATCCGGCTCCACACAACTAATATTGTACCAATCATTGCAAAATGTGCAGCTTTGTACTTTTGCCAACTTTACAACCTTTATTTTTTTTTAATTTGGTACAGCTGGTACCACCCTTTGAACATGTTCAACAAAACACCAATGGCAATCCCCCAACAACAACAAAATTCTAAAACCAAAGCATTTCTAAACTAAAACTGCCAGAAAACCCCAAACAGCACCAACACCATCTATATCACACAAAATCGAGGTTCCTGCGAGGTTACCACAAGCAGGTGAGCTACGACTAGGTTACACTCCTGAAAATAACCCAAACCGAAGTGTACCGAAAGGTATGGCAGTCCCCTTCGTGCAGTGGTAAGACACACACCCAGCTCTTCGCAAGTGCTTTGGCCTGGGTTCGTATCCTGGTCAAGGAGAATTGACCGGGCGCCAATCCTTGCCTGTAGCCTCTGTTCATCAAGCAGTAAATGGGGTACCTGGCTGTTAAACCATTTGGCAGGTTGAATTCCGGGGAAAATTGGATTAACACTTTCGCGTTCTGAGCAAGAGAGCGCCGGCCACCCCAAGGTGCGCCTGGCATTCCACGGGAGCACGCGGAAATACTGAAAAGTGTATACTCTTTTTCAACTTTGTCATCTCAATTCTCGTCCTACGTTTTTCAATTTGAGATCAATGTGTTCGCAATAGAATTCTTTACAGGATTAAATGCACATAAAGCCCTAAAGCACAGCGTACCACCTGCACAAAACAAAGTGAGAGCGTGTTACCTGGGCACGCAAGAGCAATAAAAGTGTACACTCTTTTCACCTTGTCACCTCAATTCTCGTCGTAGGTCTTTCATTTTGATATCATTGTGTTCGCAATAGAATTCCCTACAGGAGTATATGCATATAATGTCCAAAACCGCAGAATTTATTACATTTTTGACGCCATACTGTGTCGTTACCGAACATTCGTCTACTAAATTTGGCACGCCATACTGCATCATTACCGAACATTCGTTTACTAAATTTGGCACGCCATACTGCATCGTTAACGAGTGAAAGTGTTAAGGGCTTACCCGAAACGCTATGCGTGGTAGTGGCTTTACAGGAATGTAAGAACTCTGTATATATAAATAAATATATAAATATAAAATATACCAAATTTTAAACCTCATTGTTTATGATACACCGCTGCCCAGGTCTTCTCCCTTCTGTTCTAATCTTAATAAATTTGCATTAGTCAGGATTTAAGTCTAAATGCCATTTTTCAGACCATCTCAGAAGTGAATCTACAGTAGTACACTTTGCAGAATAACACAGTTCTCCCTCACTTCCAATTATTCTCTTGTTTAAGTAAGAGTATTTTGTACCGAACAGTGTCATTGCCTTATGACAATCAAGGAAATGCAGTCTGCTCAATCAACTCTCTCTGTGTTTGATTCCCATTATCTTGTTAACACTATAACACTCTTCGAATGCAGCTTGTGTTCAATTTTTCTATCAAGTCCGAGCATCGGACATGATGTGCATCTGATAAAAAAAATATTTGTATAAATTCATTTATTATCAACCGACTTTGGAATAGTTTCAAAATGAGCACCTTTAGAGTGCGCAAATTTGATACCAAAATACAAGATGTAACGTAACACGAAACTTGATGTCAGAACACTTGAAAGAATATAAATACGTTTTTGGACAAAATGTTAAAATATTTGTTAAAATTCTATTTATTGTGCTATTATTATTGGACGTTTTAAAATGTGTGCCTTTAGATTGTGAAAATTTGGATACCAAAAAGAAAGATGTAACATGAAAGTTTATGTCAGAACACTGGAAAAATATAAGAATTTTGTGATGATGAGCTTCCAAAATGAAATATTTGTTAAAATTCCATTTAATGCTCTATTATTATGAGACTAGTTTTTAAAATATGCGCCCTTTTATTGCGAACAATTCGATACCAAAATAAAGACGTAACACGAAAATTTATGTTATCAAACTGAACGAGTATACAGTACAGTACACATTTGGCTGCAATGTGCAAATTGGTGTTTGTTCACGGGTAACTTTAGGCTTTGCTAAAGGGAGTCACACTTGGCTTTTGGACAATATATGCATATACAACACCTGCAGGGAATTTAATTGCGAACACAATGATACCAAAACGAGCCACGTAGCACGAGAATTAAGGTGAGAAAACTAAAACGAGTACACACATTTTACTGATTTTGTGCGCTCACTGGTAACTTTTGCCAAATTTAGGCTTTGCTGTGGGGAGTTATGCTTGGCCTTTGGACCTTGTATGCATATAAACCTGTAGGGAATTATATTGCGAATACAATGATACCAAAACGAACGACGTAGCACGAGAATTAAGGTGAGAAGACTGAAATGAGTATACACATTTAGTGTCGCCGAGCGCTCGCCCGCACCGCCAGGAGTAGTTCATTCATACACGCGGAGCACATGCCCAGGGCACCAAAGTGTTAAAAAACTCTTGTAAAGCAGAATTTCCTTTGCCAACTCTATGAAGACATTCAGAGACAAAGTTCAGCTGTATAAAGTGTCGAGCCATTAAAATTAAAACTCCATTACTCTAACCTTACTAATAAACATATTTCTTCCCTCATGTACAATGTAGATGAAACTGGTTAGTTTGTAGAGGTTTGTCATCTGAGACATTTGCAAGTAAATTACAGGAAGCTGCTCAAGGATTTAAACTTAGCAAAGAAGGTGTTTCTATGGTGTGCAGGAAAGCATATGGGTCAAACAAACTAAAAACATCTACTGTAGGCAAGGCTATGTGGACAGACTTCCTCTACTCTACTCGATTAAAAAACAATTATATACAAATGCCATCTTTCTGAGTAATCTCATGCACATTTGTACAAAGGTTAAGTGCTTTCAAAATAAAATAGGTGGTCTAAAGGCTGAGCAGGTGAAGATCTTATTGCCGAATGCACCCCTGCATATCATATGGGTGATAGATTACAATCAGGATATGGATATATAATATGCACAGCTCTTCCTAACAATTTTACGTCTATCATTCAGCATATGGACGAGTGTTATTTATGCTGATAAAATGCTATACCACAACAAATTACTAGGGAATAGGTACTGACTGCTGAAATAAAATGGTATGAAGAACATTTCAGAGGACAAAGAGCACTGGACAATAAATGAAAATATACAAAATCAGGTACGGTGTTTATAACTGGGATAAAGCCGTATCCCGGTTGTCTTAAGGGTTAAGACAACAACATTGAAGAGAGCATGGAAAAAAGGTGAAGCCTGTACCTAAGAGATAATGGTGATAAGAGATGGATGAACAGTTCTTTCTAACCTTTGCTAAAAAGAATATTTGGAGATGCCAGTGAGGAGGGAGAGTAGAGAGAAAGTTTGTACTGTATAGTGGTTATAGGGAAATTCAGATAGCCCTGGGTATGGTCTTCGTAGATGATAAAATTACAGCCACTGTAAGAGGTATTCAGGTGATGGATGAGGTGGCAATCATAAAACACCCATGAATGTAAATGATAAAGAGTGTTGGCCATGTTGACTCACCTCTCGAGATGAGCTGTAATACCAACTATAAAAACATTGCAGATTTCTGTTCACAACTTAGGCAGTTCAGACAACACTTTTAAAATGAGATAAAATACAAAAAGTAAACAAAAAATACTAAAAAATAGACAGGAATGCAACAAGAATACTGTACCAATTTCCAGGTCACAGGAAATTTAGAAGCAGGGGGGCCCTTTAGTACCCAACTATACTACCTAGAAACCATGCTAAGACCGTCTGCCAGTCAAAATTAATTTGTTTAGTTCCTAATGTAAAGCAAGGTAAGTGTTAGTATACTTATACTGTACTTGAAATACAGTACATCTTTTCCCTTTAAGCTAGATAATTTTGGACACCTATACAGTACAACAGCCCAATACTGAATATATACAGCATCTGCATTTCACTGCCTCCTGGTACTGAAGAACAGGCTCAGCTTTAAAAACATTTTCTATTCATGGGTCCACAGTTAGGATAGGTTCAGGCAATTTATTACATGGTTTTTGTAACATCACAACTCAAGAGGATGGGCTGATGTATAAGTGTGCATAACAAGCCTTCTGTATGTCATTATATGCTGAATTTGTGGCTATTGTGGCTAAGAATTGGAGAGAACATGACATCATAATGTTAAAATATGTTTTATAAGGTTAAGGGGGAAAAAAGGTTGATATCTCTGGATCTTAACCCTATTATTCTCATACCTTAAAGTTTGATTTCCAAATTTGTCAGGAATGTAACCAACGGGCAAATTAAAAACCACTTGTATATGTTAAAATACTGTACAGAACTTCTTCACTAATCTGAATTAATGTTTGCTAGTATTTATTTGACCACTGGGTGCATGCAAATATACAGCACTGAGTTTGTCAAATTTTCCAAGCATATTCTACATTCTGTTTATCAGTAATAATACCTCAGTTTGTACTAATTTAAACACACACACACACGATAAAATTAATAATTCATTTACATATAAATAAAACGATAATGTACAGTATAGTATATAGGAAATACTGTATATAATATATACTTACTTTTGTAGAGATAAAATATCGACTTATCAGCCATGAATGATCAAAGGAGGTACAGATATTTTCAAGGATTTGACTTGCATTACATGCATACATTATAAACTCCTCGTTTGACACCAACTACACTGTATGGTAACCCAATATTACATTTAGAAATAAATTACAGTTGGTTCGGTTAAACTACAATTATCATACATGAAAAATCTAAGTGAGAGGGTGCTGCCATTGAGTACCCACCAGGCTCTGCCCCTCCCGAGTCTAAACCTTGTCTTGCCTCAGAGTACCCAGTAGGTCTAGCCTCTTCACAGTTCTGATATGTAGGAGACATCAAAATGCTATCCATAGTGGCCAGGTTCTTAACTGATCTGACCTTACCAATAAGAAGCCCTTGTATGAATCTTAACTGCAAAAATTAATTAGTAATCTTCAAGACATTTTTCCAAATATCTTCAAAAAGTTATCAATTTCATATACTACAATATTAAGGTCTAATATTAATTTTTTCTTTTCTCCTGTTGCTCATGTTGCTCCTGCATATCACCTATACAAACTGGACAATATGTTTATCTGATAAAACACCATAACCTAAGATGTTTGCATCAGACATTGACCACTACCTGGATGAGGTTCTGAGAGTTCTACTCTCCAAGCCCAGCCAGGGGCCAGGCTTGATCAGTGACAGCTTGGTCCAACAGGCTGTTGCTTGGAAAGCCCACAGACTCACATATCCAGCACTTCTTGCAGAAAAAAAGGTCCAGTTTTTTTCTTGACTTCCACTTTTGTTCTGGCACTATTTCTTATACTTGCAGGGAGGATACTGAACAACCAGGTACCTCTGAGAACAATCAGAGAACACTGCACCAGCCTGTCAGGATGTATCTATGTCCCCAGACAGTGAAATCTAGTTCCAAAATGAGATTATAGTAGATTTATAACTAAAATCGATACAATTTTAGATACAGAGTAAAACAAAAATTCATGAGCCTACAGTGGCCATCCTTTCTTTATTTTTAACAAATTATTATACAGTATCTAGGAAAAACATACACTGCCCAATTCAAATAGTCATGTGTATAATTTATAGTGACAAGGCAGTTCAAATCAAACTCCAAAAAGTAAACAATCATCATTTATAATAAAAACCAAGCTCAATAAAAAATAAAAAATAATCCCACCAGTTTATAAGTTCCATGTCAACTGATATACAAAAGAAAATGCAAGACAAAAACAGAAACAAGGGATAGTCCAGAAAAGTATCACAGGTCAAGCCTGGCCCTGGTCTGAGCTTGGAGAGTAAGACTCCCAAAACCTCATCCAGGTAGTGGTTAATGTTTGATGCAAACATCCTAGGTTATGGTGTTTTATCAGATGAATATATTGTCCAGGTTGTATAAGCAATATGCAGGAGCAACAGGAGAAAAGAAAAGAAATTTATTTACCTACAAGCAAGAGAGTTGAAACTACAAAACCCATCAAAACCCAACTTCAGATCTTCCCAATACAAGAAAACATTCTTCAATATACTGTACCTAAAATTTCAAGTCACTATGTTAAAGCATAAACAAGGAAATCAAATGGGCTATTTGCCATGGAGATAAAAAAAAACTGTTCTTACCTTTTTTCGATGAACCTTGGAAGAGACGGAGCGGACCGAACCATTGGGTGGCAAAGCATCTATGTAGGTTTTTCTTTCAGCTGCCGTCTTCACTTTGTGAGTTTCGGGTTGGGAATTACCCGACTGAGGCTTCTGAGGTACTGTTCTGGGTCGCCTAAATGGACTAAAGGACATACTCAATGAGCTTTCTGTACGTTGAGTTGTGTGAAGATCTGATCTTGTTGGCAGAGCTCCTCCAGTCACTTCCCGGAGACCTGTTCGCCCAAATTTTGCCATTTTCATTGCTGCTATTTTCATTGTTAACCGACCCTGTAAGATGGAAAACAAATTATGTCTTTACAAACTATAATATAAAATTTACACTAAAATAATGGCAGCATCCAGTGTTTTGTACACAGTAGGTGTTTAGAATACCTAATGCCAGCATCCAGACAAACGGACATTTTGCACAGACACTATGGCTTCTAGAACTGAAAAAACATTTAAAAGAAGGGTCAGGGGCATTAAATATGCCAAAACTAGAAGATAAAAGAAAAAGAGGTGATATGTACCCAGTATCACACACACGACTTGTTAATGGAACAGGACAGACCGAAATGTTATCATTTCTTCATCTTCTGGTGTGTAGTCTGGTCATAGAGGCAATATAATCACAACTAACAAAACAATAACAGGAATCGACCAAACTGACAAAGAGGAATTCCTGAAATCCGCAACCTCAGCTCTAATGCATCTGTCACCAGATGGAAACCTAGGTCACCCGTACTACCTGCCTGCCAGACATTCAATCACCTGGTGCAGCCAGGTGAGTCGTAACCTCAGTCGTTTCTCTCAAAGGCTTGGTACGATTACCTAAACCTAGGCCTCCCCAATGCCAAAGCAAGCACCAGGATCCTCATAAATGTCACCAAGCAATATGAGAACACTGAAGAGTACTGTACTGACACGTTGACACACACACCCTGCTATCAGGTCCAGTAGTACCCAATTTTAATGTTTAGTGGGCCCCAAAAATGAACCACTGACAATGAGATACCTACCATCTACTGTATCTTGTTGCTACTCTCTCGACGCTCACTAGACCAAACACCTGACAGCCAGGTATATACTGTATGCTATCTTGGAGTATTGCCTAATAGCATGGAAATCTAGTGAGGTATAATACAGACCATAATATACTTAGTTATATTCTTGAATTTTCCTTGCAAGTGAGTGATAAGTCTGTGTCAGGGGAATGGCACCAGTGTCTGGACCTTTGGATGTCTCACGACACATCCACTGCCATTTTTGTTAATATCTCCAAGTACTGCATGTACAGCATACATTCCAGTACCATTTTATAGAGCATCATCTCTTTTTGATTCATATAATAAGTTTTGCAATAAATCTAATATAACCATTTATTGTTAATCACCATGAACTTAAACCTTATGTGTCCAAAAATTGGCAAGCTTTACCCAACTCAAACCTGATGATAAAATCATGAAAGCCATAGGAGAAAACTAAAACACAGATGTATAAATGAACATTGATAAATGTTCATGTATACAGTTCAATGGTGAAATGCCTTTGAACTGTACAGTATACATAAATGAGAACCCATACAAGTAGGTCTAAATGAATGATGTAAAACGAATCTATGGATATTCAATTGTTTGAAAAACTGGTCACAAAGAGTAAACCAAACAAAATCCAGTTCAAAATCATACTATCAACTCTCCTTTCATACTTGTCAACCAACACTCACTCACTGAACTTTTCAACTACAGTATCATGTGATCACACAAACCCACAGATATTACTTTTGCTGCTTTTGCATCACACTGGCCTGCATTAACATATATCGTTTCCTAAGTACATATAGTAGTCAATTATACCGTTTCATCATTCACCCTGTACCATGTCTTAAAATATTTATTTGTACTGTACCCTGGCTACCAAAAATTTGGATGCAACAGAAATATTCTTAATCCAGTAGTAAGATCCCTGTGATCAACTGCAATTGAAAATAATTATAGATTTCTGAAGCAGAATACGATCCAAAAAACAAAATTCAATAATTTAAAAAAAAAAATCCCAAACAATTTTGATTAAGAAAATATGCACAAAAAATTACTCTATTATTTAAACCAATATAAGCATAATGATGCTTGGTACAAATGTTTGCATGCAACAGAGTTTTCTTTTGTAAACAAATTGTGATACAAATCAGTTTCCATTGCAGTTCCTTGCATTACACCGATCTTTTGCTTACAATACAACCAGTTCTTCCCCGAGTTTCATTTATACACTGTATTTGTCACATCATTATGAGACCCTAATCTAGTTCAACTTGTCATCACGGTTGTTATGTAACCACTGGGCATCTCACCAATCTTGTTAACACCACCAAAACATCTCGTATATATTTTCACTTTAGTCATTCCATGGATCATATACACTCAACAGCTACCTTTAAAATTCCATTTTTAAATTTCACAGCACACAAAAACCCTTGAACCGAAATATCAGAAATCATTCACTTATGCAATTACTGTTAAATACATACTACTATTTATTCATTAAAAGACATATGCCTTCATTACTACTCTTTGGTTTCTCTCAATCCTGCTCATAAACACCCTCACTTCACATGTCATTCCCACTTTCAGATTTATCTTGCATAAACCTAGATTTGTACATCAAACTTTCCTTCCTTAAGGATTCTCCCCATTTCCATTTTGTTTCTTGATTTATTCATCAAGTTCCAGACATAGGAGTCTAGCTTTGCATTCTCAAATGTGGTAGATGCATGCCCTTATCTGAGGCCATAAAATTACAAAAATTACCCCATACAATCCATCCTTCATGGGCAATATCACCCAACTGTGTCTTATCCCAGCCTAAGATAAAAGTCACAAAACATGAACATCATGAAATCTTCAACAATATTCCAACTCTTGTTCGATAATTTTGTTTTCTCAGATATAACACTACATTAAAGTATATAATATTGGTTCATGATGTAAGAGAGAGACCCTTGTGTAGGGAGAAATAGCAGTGTTAAATGTTGAAAAACAGTGTGGAACTCTGACCCCTTTCAGATGTACAGAGCATCATCTCAACAGGTAAATGTAATCTCCTAAAAACCAATGTAAACAAAAGGGATAAAATGGTTAAAAAAAAAAGAAACAGATTTAATGCAAGAAAATATAGAGAAACAACAGTGTTAAATGTAGAAAAACAGCCTGGAACATTATAAGACATATAAATGAAGTATTGGGAAATGTGCAAGCCCCTATCAGTCACTTGGGAAAGGGAGGCAGCAAGAACAAGACCAGTGTTGTGGATGGTCTTCAACAAATACATTAAGTGCAGTATTATAGATGTTTATAGCGGTGCTGCCCTTTTTCTTTATGAGTTAGAGATAGGAAATTGTGGAAATAAGAATTTTGGAACCCTGTGTGTAGGGAGAATGGTGTGTTGTTAATTCAGGTGTATCACGATGCATAATAGACTGGGAGTGAAGATAAAGCATTCCTGCAACAATCTGACTCAGGTATTCCCGTGCTAAGTGTAATTACCTAAGTGTAGTTACAGGATGAGAGCTATGCTCGTGGTGTCCCGTCTTCCCAGCACTCTTGTCATATAACGCTTTGAAACTACTGACGGTCTTGGCCTCCACCACCTTCTCCCCTAACTTGTTCCAACCGTCTATCACTCTGTTCGATGTGTGTATGTGCTCAGCTGTGTGTCACATGGGGGTTATCCACATTTATTTTGTATATCCATTTGTGTATTGTGGTTAGAGTAGTGTATTGTTAAAACTCAGGCCCTTTGTAGTGACCTAAGAGGAGTGGAATAGAGTAATGACCTTAAGTCCCAGGTTGTAGAGGGAGCAGGAACCTCCCCCCCACCTCTGTCTGTATCAATCCTGTGGTGGATCAAAGTACACCTCCCCCCCCCCTCCCTGTTCTAATCAATGTGAAGAAATCTGGTATTTGTTAAATAAAAACCTTTTTTGTAAAACTGTACCCCAAGGTGCATTTCTTGTCCCATGTAGTTAGAACTGGTGATTATTACTATATAGACCCTGCACTTCCATTATTTATAAGAAAGTAAGAGCGGGTGTTGTTAGCGATACTTTAGGGCACGGCTTTCAATCCCGTACCTTACAATGATAATATACATCTCTGTTTTGCTTAATGTAAGCGTTAAGCATTGATTATTCATAGTCATAGCAACATAAAAAAATTGTCTCTACTCACCTGGTTAAAATTACTTTCGCTGACAGAAAATGTTTGGGTCTGCTCTGTGTCCAAATCCACTTTTTCATTAAGTTCCTCCGAGCTTTCACTATCTGTTGACGTGTCTTCTCTATATGAGTCACCTTTTTTCCGCTTTTCACTACCACTAAGTTTCTCAGTTTCTGTACTTTTTCTTCTTTCTCTACCTTTCACTACATCCGCTATAGTTGGTCTAACACATGAGAATGTTTTCTCACTAACACTTTTGTAATTCAATTTATCGTTTTGTTCTGTTGGGTCTATTTTTCCCTTTGTACACACAGGCAACAACTCTTCTGTTCTAACAGACTCTTTGTCGTCTTTTTTACTAACACTACTAACACTTTCACTATTGTAGTTCACTTTATTTGACACAACAGGCTTGTCTGACTCACATGAACTAATGTTGGACACTTTTATTAATTCATTGTTTTCAAATATTTTATTTATCCTATACAGTTTAGATTTCTCACTGGAATCATCAGCACACCTTTCGTTTTGAGCTTTTTGTTTTGGCGATATATCTTTATTACTTGTGATTTCAACAGGCAAGTCTCTTTTTAAATCAGTTCCACTTGGAGAGCAGGATTCTTTACTGCATTTTTTCTCCTCAAAATTTTCTTCTATTAATCTTTTATTCTTTTTTCTAGATCTTTTCTTATGCTCAGGTATCCTATTCAAACTTTTCTCTAAATTACACACTTTGCTTAATTTTTCACAGGAAAGGGAATTCTTCCCCAAAACGTGCTCCTTACCAGATCTTTTCATGTAGTCAAGTTCCTGGATAGTCCCCTTCTCAAAACCTGGCTCAAGGTTTGACAACTTACTCATATTCAGTTCAGTCATACATTTTTTCTCAAAACCAGGTTCTCTACTTGACTTCTTTTCAAAGAGAGGCTCATTGATAGAAATCCTTTTAACACTCATATCTGCATCATATCTACCTTGCAAGTATTGCTCCTTACAAAGATTCTTATCAAAACTAGAGTCCTTCCTGTGTTTCTTTTCAAAACTGGACTCTTTCCTAGACTTCCTCTCTAAATTTATGTCTCTACTAGCTATCTTTTCTAAGAACAAGTCTTTAATTTTCTCCTCTGTCCCAGGTTCTCTGTCACATTTCCTTACCGAAATATTTTCTGCATTAGACCTTTGATCTGGAGATTTTTCTTTGCCAATCTTTTTCTCATTAGTTAACTCTTTGTTCAATCTTTTATCTGATATGGTTTCTTTGTTCAAGCGATTTTCATGGGATGCTTTGTTACTTCGTTTCTCAGGAGATACACTTTTAATTGATTTCTTTCATCAGAAAAATCCCTAACAGATTTTTTATCAAAAGTGGTGTCCTTGTTTTGTTTCCTATCTAAAACTGTTTCCTTGCTCTGCTTTTTATCTTTGCTTGGTTTTCTTTCATATGCAGTATCCTTAACCAATTTCTTTTCAGGAGTAGAATCTTTACTTGCTGGCTTCTCTATATTAGATTCCTTACTAATTTTTTCATGTGACACAGCCTTATTTTTCTTTTCTGGAACAGATTCCTTACTCGAGTCCCTACTAGTTTTCTTTTCTGTGATGTTACCTTTAATTGGCTTCTTTTCATTATTTTTTCCAGCTCTCTTGTCTGATGCACTATCTTTATCAAGCATCTTTTCTGTACTCTCATTCTTGCTCATTATGTTCTCTGAAGGTAATTCGCCAAGCAATTTGCTTTCTGATGACTCCCCGTTAGATTTTTTGTCAGTGTTACCGTCTTCATTACCCTTTATATCATGAGCATCTGTATCATGGGACTTTTCTATAGTGGCATCTTTAATTTTCCTCTTCTCTGGAGAAGGATCTTTACTCGATCTTCTGTCAAGGGAGGAATCTCTGACACCTCTTCTCTCTGCATGAGCATCTTTGCTCAGTTTTCTCTCTGCATGGGCATCTTTGCTCGGTTTCCCTTCTTCAACAACTTCGGTTCTTATTTTTTTGTCACAAGTAATATCTTTAGAGCATCTTTTATCAGCATGGCCACCTTTACACAGGTCTTTTTTCAACTTATGGCCCACATCAATTTCCTTCATCGGCTTATCACAGATTATTTCCTTAGTTGATCTCCATTCAAGCGAAGGATTACAATTATTTTTTATTAAATTATTGAACTCCTTACTGACTTTCTTTTCACAACTTACATCTTTTACTATCTTCTCAGATAATAGTTGACTTGGTCTTCTTTCTGAATTGAACTCTATATTTAAACATTTCTCAGAACTAATTTCTTTTAATGAAAGTTTATCTGGACTAGTATCCTTATTCAGACTCTTTTCAGAGTTCAGTTCTTTAGATATTCTCTTAACACTATTTGATTCTCTACTTAAATTTCTTTCACTACTTGTATCCTTGTGTGATTTGCTTTCAAGCGTCAATTCTCTACCCACTTTTCTTTCAGTTGCTATTTCCTTATTTAAAGTCCTTTCAGAGATACTGTCTTGCACATACACTCTCTCCACTTCCTTTTTATCAGGCATGTCCTTGATAAACTCTCTTGATTTATCATCACTACTACATGGCTCTTTTCTTTTCTCTTCCCAGGCATCTTTTTCTACCTTTGTTTTATTCTTATCATTGCCGTTATCTTTTATATCTATAACATTCTCTATGTGAAAAGTCTGAGTACAGTGATCAATGGAAGTGCCTGATGTCTCTTTCTTACTGGGATTACAAACTGTGTCAGGCTGCCAGCTGTTGCTTTGAGATAATACAGAGTTCACACTTTTGCTTGATTTTGGAGAATCATAAACTTTATTATATTTGGGCATAGAGTCATTAGATGGTTTTTCTGGAGTCTTTGAAAAATTATTACCCAAAACTAAAGCTTTTTGTTCATTTTGTTGCAAATTTAGATTTTTTGTGCTGAAAAGTAAACGGTCAAATTCACGATTTAATTCTAGTTCCTTTTCCCGTCTCCTCTCTTCCACTTCTGCTAAAGAAACTTGCATATTTCTTCCATCCTCAGTTTTGTCTTTGTCACTCTCCTCCCATCTAGTTGTGAGATCACACTTCCTTTCTGGTGGTGATGCACTATCTCTCTTATAAGGCTGAAAAGAAATTGTTCTTGTTTCTTCTACCTTTAACCCAAGAAGAGGCACACTGGGTTTGCTTTCGCTAACACCTTTCGACCTAGAGATGTTTTCCTCGATGACTGAACCATTCTTTTCAGATTTTGGCTCGCCTACAGGACCAGGAATCACAACACTTACACTTTTAGCTTCATTAGTGAGCATATCTTTCGCCACATGAGGACTACTGTTGGATATCTGCTCGCTAACAACTGAGCTACTATCAGATCCTTTAGGTAATGGCACTGGTTGCAATGGTCTGAATTCATCAGTTTTTGATAAATGTATACTTTTATGTACAGTTTTATTTATCTCACTATCAACTCCGTCACTAGTTTCATCATCACTGAAAATGCTCGATTTGACAGTTTTTTTCTCCTCCAACACAGGAACTTTAGTAACTTTACCAACACCAAATCCAACAGTTGCTATTGAATCACAAGAGGAAGAAGTGAACAAATGTGACGATTTATGCTTCTCGTACAGCTGGGATGATTTATGGATAGGAGATGTAGGAGAATTCTTGACTTTCCCATCAGTCCTAACAGCACCTCCGAACCCCTCACTCAATGTTAGTTTAGGTGCAGTCAGCTGTGGCTTTCTCCTTGGCAACGGTTTGTTCATAGGACTGGAATCACCATCTTCATATTCCTTTTTCCTCTCACCATCAGAAGCAGAGGAGCTACTATCACTCCAATCTGAGCTATCCGAATCAGAATCCTGAAACCATAATTTGAAAAATCAGTATGAATCTTCAAGAATAAATTTAATGAATATTTATCCCCCTAAACATTACTAAATACTGTAAATATAAGTTGCACATACAAAATTATAGTAAAATAATTTGGCTCTAAAAAAAATATAACTCCACTCATTTCAGTTACAAAAGTACAATACTATATATGCACCAATAAATTCTGCATAAGTCTACCTGCATGCATGAAACTGTCATCAAATGCTTACTTTACAGAGATATTGACCTACACGAGTGAAACTACTATCATATGCTTGTTTCATTGAGATATTCATGTTACTGCAAAAATAATAAATACTAACACACCCAAAATACCGTGAGAATAAGGAAGGCTGGCTAACACTTCACATTGGAGAAAAATAAAGGCATTTGAAAAATAAGAAACAATAAAAATAAACGATAATCCTGGGGGCTAACAAGACAGAGGGTAATAACTGTAGAAAGAATTATATAAAAAAAGCACATCAAAATAAGGAAAAGTAAGAGTGAGATGATGAAACCAACAATAAAGACTCATTATGAAACCACAAGACAATATGATCCACCTTGTTGTGCAGGAAGATACAAGTTATTAAAACTAAGACTAACCTTCTAAACACACATCAAAGAAAATTACCTGGCTCCCACTATCTGACTTGGAGTTTGTTGGTGAAGGGGACCTTGACACAGAACGTGATTTGATACTTTCCCTCGATGCTGAACGTGACCTGGAGCTAAGCCTTGAATCTGAATCCGATTCGGAACCATCAGTATCAGAATCATAGGCATCAGAGTCTTCATCACCTCGGTCTTGATCCTCAACACTGTCCCAATTCTCATTTATTGTCACCAACTGGCCTTTAGAATGATCGGGGGACGGAGAGTCCTGAATAGGATTGCAATATTGTATCAGTATGCAGATCTACCTGCCTGGGAATGATGTTTTTAATATAGCCAAAAACATTAGAAATAAAAACTAATATTAAAAATGAACAATCCTACTTTGCCTTGATATCAAATGTCTATACAGTACTTGTAGGAATTTCCCCCAAACAATGTAAGGCAAGAACTAATGCAAGCACAAGAATAACCTTTTTTTAACAACAAATTGTAGGGAAAACGTTTTTATGAATGTAAAGTCAAATTAGCACGAGATAAATATCCCTTCCCTTGTGTATTTTACGTCTAAGGTTCTTCCTATGTACAACTGTTCTAATTTTTGCATAGCTCAAAGATATTTTCCTGTTTTCACTCTGCATATATTAAACCCTGACTATGATATGATAACAGTAATGTTCTATATAGTTAGAGAATGGTGTTCTACAATAGGAGGGTCATGTAGAACAAATGGATAATTAAAGAGTGGTGAAAAAAAGTATGAGTGAATCTGAGGAAAAAAGAAAGTTGATGTGGACAGAAATGATAGATACAGTATATGAGAAAACATTGTATTATATGAAGAATGTGCAAGTAGTATTAACAGGCAGGAACAAGTGGAAACAATTTGTTAGGGTATGACTGGCATTGTATTTTTTACAATAATTCAAGTGTGAGAAAATCCGTAGCAGCAGTGACGAGGGTTCGAACCTATGCAGTGGGTGTTTCCACGCACCCGCTTCTAGCGACTAGACCTTGAAATGGAATAAGGATTGCAACCTGGAAGTCTTCTGAACACAGGGATTTCCCGAGGCTTCTACTGAACCAAAAACAGGATTTTCACACAATCCCTCCATGCACACTGGTCCTGCCATCTAAAACTTGATCTACCTCTGATGCTCCTCTTTCAATACCCAGAGTAATCACACTAACGTGATTGTATCAATGGATTTGGCTCTAGTAGCTCTACTATGGCCAAGAAAAATTAATATACCAAGTTCCATATTTAAGGTTTCATTGCAACTTGAAAGCATTTATCTTTGCAACAAGTAAGAGTATTGTGAATATAAACATGACAATATACTTTAATATCTACAAAGCAACCTCATATAATTTTACATAATTAAAAATTGAATCATTCAATGCAATTCCACACCTCTTCTCTGCTGATTAGGCATTATGGAAACTCTGTTCTGCATTGAACCTGATTATTCTGAGTGCAAGTTTTTTTTTTTTTTTGCACCATAATGACCACTTTTGATGTCTCTGGGATTCCACTAGTTAGGTCTGAGGATCATTTTACATATATAATTAGACACAATCAATTTGGAAAATCTATAAATCTAAAAAATTCCCCAACACGGGATCAGAAGCTAGGACATCCTTGAGAATGACGACCTGGTGTTTCTATGCTAATAATATGAGAGGGAAATATAATGCAGTCCCAAAAACTGGGATGTTGCAGGGATGAGAATTCAGTCGCGTTTTCTAAATTCCTAAAACTTACCGATTACATCTTGATCAGCATGCCAAAATGTTTAGCCAAATAAGGAAAATGTACATATATACTTTTACCAGCACTTCATAATGAAGTGAAATCAAGATAACAGTAGACTTTATTTGTAAATGTTATCACATATACCGATAAATCTTATCTTCGTGTTCCTCTTATATCATTGCACACATTTTGTGCTTTCTTAAAGCAAAATAACTTCATCAATTCTTTTTAAATTAAATGTGCAATACTGATAAACTGTAGTGCTAACTAAAATTAATTTAATCTTATTTTTGACAGCTTTAAATACACAGTAGCATACTGTACAAGCTTAGATTAGATTGCTAAGACTATTTATCCAAATTTTTAAATTATCTTATCTTTAAAATTATTATAATAGAAATTCAATTTTTAAAACATATTGTATAAACATTTTTTTAGTACAGTACTGTATATACAAATTAAATTTCTAAAATAAAATGTGTCAAATATTCTGCACTACAAATATTTTCGTTACGCTAACCATCTAGCAAACAAATAATACTCACTCGAATAGCTTGTATATCCACTGTTGAAGGTAAATCCTGTGGCTCTTCCTCGTCCTCTTCCTCTTCATGGGCTACTGAAGGTGGCCCCCACATGTGGTGATGGTGAGGCAGGGGGGTGTTATATGCGGATGGTGGTGAGGTGGTGGCGGTGAGGTAAGGTGGTGGTGTGTTTGGTGGTGGTGGTGGTGAAGTCAAGTGGTGATGGTGGTGGTGTGGGGGAGGTGGTGGTGGGGGTGGAGGCGACGTCAGATGGTGGTGGTGGTGGTGATGGTGATGTGACGAGTGGTGAGGAGATGTGAGTGGAGGAGCAACAAGAGGATGTGGTGGAGGGAAGCTGATGCCAAGGAGACAGCTGGAGGAGTTGGGGTTGTAGCTGGCACTACAACAGATGTCTGTGCTAATTGTTTTGCCCCCTCAAGTGTCATGGGCTCAGCCAGTGTGGCACTCTCCTCCTCATCCTCACTCAACATCATATCCTAGAAATGAACCTAAAGTCAGACAATGACCACCAAACCACACATCAGAAAATGAAGAAACAATGATGTCTCATTCCATCCTGGGCCATTATCAAGTCGTGTAAAAGAAGAGAGGAAGGGACAGGCAAATAAATAAGGTAAGAGGGTGAGATGAGGGATGAGGAGTATCTCACTCTCTTACCTTATTAATTTGCCTATCCCTTCCTCTCTTCTATTTCATGACTTGATAATGGCCCAGGACAGACCGAAACATCATCGCTTTTCATTACCTGATGTATGTTTTAGTCAACATATATTCAGCCACTTTATTGTGACTCATCATTTACAGATTTAACATATTAAAGTGTGTTAAGTTGAAGGGATATATTACACCATAAAACTGTTCCAAATCCAAAAGCAAAGAGGACTTACACATTCTCAAAATGTAAATTGAAATAAAATTGATGTAACTACATTGGAGAAACAATAGATCCATGAAAGATAACTACATACAGTATGTAATTTCACTCAATAAATCTTATTTTCAGTTGCCATCCCAGTAATTATTTGTCAAATAAAAACTAATTCTTAGAATCTTCCAAAACATGAATTATGAAAAACTTAAATGTTAGACATGTAATACAACATAATCTATCGAAAGTCAATAACAAATCCTATCCTCTGGCTCTATTATGTGCAACTAATATGCAAAATTTAAAAGAACATGTCGAGTTCAAAAAAAATCAAATTTTGTTTATTTACAGTACAGCAGTACTGTTATATTTGTATATTTGTTTTGATAAGAATTTTTTTCTACATCATACTGTATTTTTAATTATCTGAATTTGGTTGTGAACACTGTTTCCTCTTTAACATATCCCTCAGTTTCCATTGTACAGCAAATTACAGCCGTGATGAATTAGTTACATAGTCTCCACATACAGCACACATATTTTGTAGTTGCTACCTTACCCGTTGATGTTTTTCCTCCCGGGGCTTAGTGTGCCCCACGCGGCCGGCCGTGACGACCTAGGCTTCCTTTTCCTTTTGGGGACTAGCATGCTTTCACACCAAATAGTCCATGGCTGCTGGCTGCACATGTATCGTTATGTGCTCTCTCGTAGTTTATTGTTAAATTTCTTATGCCTCCATCCCAGACCTGTGAGCAGGAATGGAAAAGATTTACAGTAGGTAGTTAAAGGATTCAGGAACTGAACCCTCACCACACCTAAATTTGTTTAGCTACGATACACTGTCATGACGCCTCGTAGTGCTATGAGATCCAAATCTCAGTAGTAAAAAACCTTTTGTAACCAAACATCCACTATATTGTAACACTACTATAAACTCGTAACTAAACCTAATAAGGTAAACACTACTCTCTTCTAGCCTTCTAAAAAATCTTATCCCTGATAACATCTCTTCCCCCTATTCTGTTGTGCCTTTGCACGTGGTAACACTGTTATTGAACACTATATTGAGCTTACAATAGGGTGAAACGGCGGAACCAAATAGGTACACTGCCTACTGTGACGTGAAAGTGCTACACAGAGTGCTTATTGAAAAGAAAAAACCACGTGGTCCCACTCACCATACGCCTTGACCATTGAGACGATATCAAGCAACGAGGCAAGATACATTGCTTGGCTTGGAGAGAACATTCTATAACGCTCCTAAAACCAAACACATAACACTCAACCTCCACATACGTACGCAAAAACGTATTAAATCAACTACCCACTATATCCAAAAGGCTAAGAAGATTCAACAACTGACAACAGACGGGAATTGCAACGAGAGTATTGAGAACAAAATTATGCTAATCCCCAAGCAAAGGAGAACACACAAAAATATAAATCCTAACTCTAACACTGGCCCAAGAGTTAGAAATTTAGAACATGTAACAAAATCCCACAGAGATTACACCTATCCCGACCCACCTAACATTATCCCCTTGCAATGTGCCTTTCATTAAGTCATAGTGATGATTCGTGACTAATTCACACATCATAATACTGTATATGTATGAAGGTATCCATTGCTATAAGCACATTCCTTGCTATTGGTTCCTCATATATTCAAGAGGTAACTTGTGCCTTGCCAGTCTATTAAAAGCAGACAGCTTGTCTTCGGTAGTTTTATACTTTTCTATCCCCACACTTCCAAATTTTAAATCTTCTCTGTTCATTATTCTTAGATACATGTCCGATTGCCTAAGTAAAATAACAATAGTGATGTCTCTTTCAATTGCTCAGGCATCATGGTAATTAGAGAATACCATGAAGTGACTCGCTGTGCTTTCGGTATGGACGTCAAGATCCATACAGTCACCGGATGTCACAAGCCGCTCGTCAGTAAAGCAGAGTACTTACCATGGGTGGTGCAACATATGCACTATGTGCAATCAGGTAAAAAAGATTTTATTGAGTGCAAAACTTATTTATATTTCTTGATGAATTGTTATCTAATGTTCTGGATATTCTGTTATGGTCTTTTATATAACAAATTTAGGTACAGAACAGTTACAAGTACACGATCGGGGGGGGTGGTGTGGGGGGGTGTGTCAAAAGTGTAAAACCTGTACAGGGTTGGGTTAATGGCGAGTAGTGGGGGGTACGCGGTATAGTCTGGTTAAGTATATGTTTTAATAAACCCTTGTATGCAGCATAATGAATATCATTACCCGTTAGTGTGTGGGGTGGCGACAGGGGTGGGGAGATAATTGCATCATGAGCTTAATAGAGCACTTTTTTTTTTTCCTAAAATTTCATAGGCTTAATATAAAGTAACACAGTATTAACATAAGTATACAGGTAATTGCAGATAAGAAAATGTCCGACTAGGGCCGGATTAATCTATTTCATTAACTAGTTAACTTTCACTCTTCTCTGAACTACCTTTCTCTCCTCTTCCAATATTGTTGTATACCTTATTTTTCCTCCTCCCTTAATATTATCTTCAACCATCCTGTCTCCTAGTCTTTATCATATTGTCAGGAGTCGTGTAAGACGAGCATCAGAGGTTTGCAAGTATTTTCTGGTAGATAAACTCCATTAGCATTGCTAAACTTGTGTAGGTCTCTCTGTTCCCAATCCAACTTTAGCCAGCAAAAACATGGGAACTTAGTTCAGGCTTAAAAGTCACAAAGA
>WNGS01163519.1:13794444-13805359 GCA_020271785.1 Procambarus virginalis
AGTGAAGGGAGAGAGAGGGAGGGAAGGGAGAGGAGGGAGGGAAGGGAGAGGGGGAGTGAAGTGAAGGGAGAGGTATTCAGCTGGCCGCGACCCACCAAACCAAGCCTCCCACCAAACCTAATAGGGTGCACTAGCCCTAAAAATAAAACGTTGGTGTACTGGTCATATGAATTGCTCCTAATATTTAGCACCTCAATGGCCTGACATTCCCTGTAGACCAGTGGAGCGGGTATACAGCTGTAGTTGGCCACGGTCTTGGTGGCCACTCTACAAGGCTGCAGCGAATAATGCATCTCTTCGGAAGAGTAAAGATGGAGATGACGTGGGCCCGCGGGCCGCTCCATGCAACAGCCTGGTGGACCAAACTCTCACTAGTCAAGCCTGGTCTCGGGCCGGGCTTGGGGGAGTAGAACTCCCAGAACCCCCATCAATTAGGTATCAAGCAGATGCTTTCACACATGTTTTAATGTTCTGTTTAGGGGTCTTTATTTATTATATATTTATTTTTATTTTATATATTAATTTAGTTATTTTTAAGTGAGTGGGCGGGCTGGGTTTTCAAGATCTAAGATCGAGGATCTTAGACCACCAGCTACGGGATCTTTCAAGTAGTGGGTCTTTTTAACATTTCGATGGTAATTTTGTTTAATTTTGCCCCGAGGGGCGAGTTTATTGGGCAGCGTCACTCATCCTGCTAGTGGACACACCGCCATAGTGACAGTATTGGGCAGCGTCACTCATCCTGCTAGTGGACACACCGCCATAGTGACAGTATTGGGCAGCGTCACTCATCCTGTGAGTGGACACACCGCCATAGTGACAGTATTGGGCAGCGCCACTCATCCTGCTAGTGGACACACCGCCATAGTGACAGTATTGGGCAGCGTCACTCATCCTGCTAGTGGACACACCGCCATAGTGACAGTATTGGGCAGCGTCACTCATCCTGCTAGTGGACACACCACCATAGTGACAGTATTGGGCAGCGTCACTCATCCTGCTAGTGGACACACCGCCATAGTGACAGTATTGGGCAGCGCCACTCATCCTGCTAGTGGACACACCGCCATAGTGACAGTATTGGGCAGCGTCACTCATCCTGCTAGTGGACACACCGCCATAGTGACAGTATTGGGCAGTGTCACTCATCCTGCTAGTGGACACACCGCCATAGTGACAGTATTGGGCAGCGTCACTCATCCTGCTAGTGGACACACCGCCATAGCAGCATGTACAACACTCCCCAATAGGAAGAAAACCCGCTGGGTTGTTCATCCTGTCACTTGTACCCAGACACAGCTGGGGCTTAACTGTCTTAAGTGAACAGCTTAACAAACAAGATGATTAACATTTGTCAACCTTTAAAATCTTACTTTGTGCTAAGGCTTCGAAATCTCCACAGTTCTTCTAAGGCCTTTTTTTTAATTATGTCAATTAAGTAAATTGTTATACCTGTTCTACTGATCTTCAGTCCAAGTATTCTGCCTCGGACTAGGCAAAGTCAGAGGCAAATATGTGTGAAGGGTCTTGAGTGAGTGAGGGTGAGGGAGAAGGTGAGGGAGGCAGTGAGGGGTGGTGTGAGGAGGCTGTGAACGGCCCTGGGAGAGGACAGTCATGTCAGCCGAGGCAGTGATGCCCTGGTTTACTTTAGTCACGCCCCAGATAACCCATCACACGCGCGCGCCTAAACTTACACCCCTCCACCATACCCACACACACACTCTCCCACCACACACCCACCCACCTTCACCACACACCCACCTACCTTCACCACACACCCACCCACCTTCACCACACCCACCCACCACTCATCAAACTTACACTGCACAGTTCCAATAATGGAGAATCGGATAAGCGAAGAGCCCGTCGACAAGAGCATAAAAACACTCTACAGTATAACATGGGCAAACGAGCTAAAGTGGTTTTAACGCGAAAGTGGAAGCTCCCTCCCCCCCCCTCCTTCCAGGCATGCTCCCCCTCCTCCCCACGTCCAGGCACCACAAGCATGAGCGCAGGCGGTTGTCATGGAAATTAGCAATGTGGTGGGTGAGGGAAAGGAGGGGGGGGGGGGGTTGTGGTGAAATAGAGAGCAGGCAGGGCAAATGGGGGGAGGGCGAGAGGGGGGGGCGGGGTAGGCAGACAGACAAACATCTAGTGCATCAGCAATCAGAGCGCCTGGTGGGGGGAAGGCACATTTGAACGGCTCCCTCCAACTTTTTCCAATCAATGCACTATATACCGGGTTGGCGGGGCGGCCGGCGGCGGGGGCAGCAGTGTGTGCTTGACCCAGGCTCACCCCGTCACGCCAACCACTCCTGCAAACACCTGCACAAGAAACATTATCTCCCTTGAATGCCAACATAATTCCACGTGGAGGTTGCAGGCACACGTCAAGGTCATTGCTCCACACACCAGCACAATGATACAGACGACGCCGTAAACCAAACAATAACATTACAATCACTAGTGCGGTAGCGCAAGCATCAAGTTAAGGAATAATCTAGTACTTACAGTTATGTTTAGGAAGTGAGGCGGCTGACCAGAGCACCACACCCACTGGCATACTACCTCACCAATACAGTGGTATGCGTTACCCCTTAAAGGTAACACCTGTTGTCTTACTGAAGGAAATAAGGGAAGGCAGGCAAGCAACCAGGAAGGCAGGTAGGCCACCGGGAAAGCTATAACTCGGGTAAACAAGCATAGGTGCAGGTAATCAAACAATTATACAAGCAGATAAGTCAGTCAGGCAAGCAAGCCAGCCAAGCAGGCAGACAGGCTGGCACATAAGGCAGCAGCCAGCAAACAAGCAAGTGACAACTTTCACATTGAGCAGAGGGTGGGGAGCTCGCCCACGAAAATAAACATGTCCCAAATCCCACAGCTTCTCCCTCCACCACAGCCGTGACCACCCACCACAGCCGTGACCACCACCCACCACAGCCGTGACCACCACCCACCACAGCCGTGACCACCCACCACAGCCGTGACCACCCACCACCACAGCCGTGACCACCCACCACCACAGCCGTGACCACCCACCACCACAGCCGTGACCACCCACCACCACAGCCGTGACCACCCACCACCACAGCCGTGACCACCCTCCACCACAGCCGTGACCACCCACCACCACAGCCGTGACCACCCACCACCACAGCCGTGACCACCCTCCACCACAGCCGTGACCACCCTCCACCACAGCCGTGACCACCCACCACCACAGCCGTGACCACCCACCACCACAGCCGTGACCACCCTCCACCACAGCCGTGACCACCCACCACCACAGCCGTGACCACCCACCACAGCCGTGACCACCCACCACCACAGCCGTGACCACCCACCACCACAGCCGTGACCACCCACCACCACAGCCGTGACCACCCTCCACCACAGCCGTGACCACCCTCCACCACAGCCGTGACCACCCTCCACCACAGCCACACGGTTGTGTGGTAAAGACTGTGGTTGCCGTCACCCCCCCCCACCCCTCCCCACCAAGACAGCAGCACTCGATGCAGATCTCTTCCTTCTGAGTATGGTGGGTGTTGCAAGTCTCCAGCCGTCGGAGGTGTTTGCCAACTCCTCCAACAATCCATATTCAAACTTAACCTCCATCGCCGCTCGTTACACTCCTCGGCAACAGCATTCAACCCCTTCTACCAACACCACTAGGGGCAAGTAGCACGACCAGCCGCAATAAAAGGCACAGAAGTGCAGAAGTAGCAACAGGAGCAACCAGAGTAACAACGGGAGCAGGAGCACCCGCAATACAAGCGCCGCAGTAACAATAACGAACTGAGTAAGCGTAGGTGTGTGGCGTCACCAGCGTCAGAGAAGCGGCGGCCTCGATTTCCCTGGCAAGTGTGGGCCCAGATCAATGCAAAGGTGTGGTTGTGTGATGATGATGTCCGCTCCTCCACCTGTCACTACCTCCATCACAATCTTCAAACACTAAGGTTAGGTTAGGTTGTAGTTCTCTAATCACCTTTTCAGGTAAACTCAAATATTCACAATTGATTTGACAGTACGGTTTAATACTAAGTGAAAATAAATACAATTCCTGATTGCTATAAATAGTACATAATTGCACTTACTTGTGCTGTTACATTTACCTCCCTATTTTTGGAGGACGGGCTGCTTTGAACGCTTTGAAACTACTGACGGTTTTGGCCTCCACCACTTCTTTAACTCGCTTAACTTGTTCCAACCGTCTACCACTCTGCGAAAGTGAATTTTCTTATATTTCTTCGGCATCTGTCTGTGTGTGTGTGTGTGTGTGTGTGTGTGTGTGGTGTGTGTGTGTGTGTGTGTGTGTGTGTGTTGTGTGTGTGTGTGTGTGTGTGTGTGTGTGTGTGTGTTTTTTTTGGGGGGGTGCGTGTGCTTCCGTGCGTGCGTGCGCGTCCGTGGAGTCCATGGATGCCAGGATACCATTCCACTGCCCCAATATAGTTACAGAAAAAGAATAAACAAACACAGTACAACAAAAATATTGCCCCCGGGCCACACTCACTCACTGCCACAAGAACCAGAGTCATATGATCGCCTATTTTGTGTTGACTTTGATGAGATTACGATCCGAGTAGACTAAGTGCAGATAGTGATGTTCATAATTACTTCTTGTCCGAGTAGATCAGGTCAAGAGCCTCTCTCGTAGCGTCAGTTCTCCCTCGGTTTAACCCGTCACACACACAGTCCAGTGAACATTCTCTAGAGCTTACTGGAACTAGAGCTGGTAGAGCTCACTACTTCTGGATTAATCTATTCCTGACAGCTCTTCTAGTGTAACAAAAATCATGTTATCATCCACCAGAAATATTGAAGGTTAACTATTTTTCAGCGATTATCAATGAATAGAAGAATGTAGTGGGATGTGTGAGTGGACGGGGGGGGGGGGATTAAGGGGGTGTGATTAAGTAGACTAAGTGCCGTAGGAGCTTACGTGCCCCCCACCCCTCACCCATACAGGGTGGGAGGTGTGGGGGAGGTGTGGGGGAGGTGTGGGGGAGGTGTGGGGGAGGTGGGGGGGTTAGTAAGTGGCAGGTACAATATTGAGGAGCGGGCCTGCTCAAGGTACACCATACAGACACCAACCACTATCGACCCCCCGACAAGCGGTATATACGCCAGGCGCATGCGGTTATATCGTTGGTGATTGGCCCCTGCCTAGCTTACTGGCGAGTAGTGGAGCCCTGTCGACGGCCAGGACCCGCCGATAACACCCACCTCCAACCATAACAAATAATTGAACTTGAGGCGTATGACCATAATGGGACCTGACTGACCACTGTCCATCCTGCTGCCAGGGGTGAAGTTGACCCCTCGCCCGTGGAAGAGGAGCCGTGAGGGCCAGGGGGAGCGTGAGGGGGGCGTGGGTGCCGTCCAGGGCCAGACTCTCCAGGAGCGCCCCCCCCACACCCTGGCCAGCGGCAGTGACCCGGGAACCCCCCGAGGTGAGTCAACCACTCATGGGGTATGTATGAACTATTCGACAAATAATAATAATTAAACAAAGAGCCTTAAACAGAACAACATGTGTGGAAGCATCGGAGTGTGTATATATGAATGCTACTCAGTATTCATCTATAGACATCCATATATGGTGAAACACATGTGAAGAACCTCTCACACACTCGCAGCTCCCTGACAAGAGGGAGCCAGCTTAGCTTAGCTGCCAACACCCACACATCGTGTCAGCAAGGCGGACAGCCCGCCTGCTTTCATACCTCTCACTGTACTTCCCACTTCTATACTTCACTTCACCTATGCCTCTCCTTCCTCTTTACTCCCAAAAAAAAAAAAAAAAAAAAAAAAAAAAAAAAAAAAAAAACATGGGGTGGGTCTTCCCGCCTCTTACTCACACTTTTCTTATTCAGGTTTCTGGCCGTGTTTACAGTGTTAATAGTTGGCTTGTAAAAGTATTTAGCAATATAACTTTAAATCTAGAGTACTACTAATCCTCACAACAGACGTTCTTTAAACAAAAAACTTGTGTAGATATACACTTAGACGTTAATTTACCGACACGCTGCCTAACTACACAGCATACTGTTGCCTAACTGCACAGCATACACACACACACACACACACACACACACACACACACACACACACACACAATTTTGTGTGTGTACTCGCCTAGTTGTGCTTGCGAGAGTTGAGCTCTGCTCTTTCGCTTTCCTCTCAACTGTTAATCAATCAACTGATACTAACTACTAATTTTTTACTGCTAGGTAACAGGGGCATCAGGGTGAAAGAAACTACCCATTTGTCTCGGCCGGCGCCGGAATCGAACCCGGGCCACAGGATTGCCAGTCCCGCGCGCTGTCCACTCAGCTACTAGACCCCTGCCGTGGTGTGCGTGTGTGAGAGTGAACCGCATATTTTGTCACAATTTTTACAATCAAATTTTGTACAACAATCATCATACCATCCAACTTAATCAAGTAAACAAAAATTATAATTATCACAGATGCGAACAATAACCCTGAACATTTTGAGTCAAATGACGTAATAAGAGAACAGTTGTGACCTGGTGTGGGACAACGCTTACAACCCCCCCCCCACCACTGGGGTGAACTGTCAATCATTTACGCTGGAGTCAATGTTAGAGAGATCTACCTCCGCATCACTTCTGTGTCTTAGACGAGGTGGGGGGCTCATTAGACGTGGGGAGGGGATTAGAAAAGGAGGATTAGACGGGGTGGGGGGGGGAAGGGGGGTTAGTCACAGGGGAATGGGGGAGATACCTGGTTGATACCTGGTTGATGGGGTTCTGGGAGTTCTTCTACTCCCCAAGCCCGGCCCGAGGCCAGGCTCGACTTGTGAGAGTTTGATCCACCAGGCTGTGCTTGGAGCGGCCCGCAGAGCCACATACCCACCACAGCCCGGCTGATCCGGGACTTCTCTTAGGAAACAGTCCAGTTTTCTCTTGAAGATGTCCACGGTTGTTCCGGCAATATTCTTATAGTCGCTGGGAGGACGTTGAACAACCGCGGACCTCTGATGTTTATACAGTGTTCTCTGATTGTGCCTATGGCACCTCTGCTCTTCACTGGTTCAATCTTGCATTTTCTCCAATCGTTCACTCCAGTACGTTGTTATTTTACTGTGTAGATTTGGGACCTGGCCCTCCAGTATTTCCACGTGTATATTATTTGGTATCTCTCTCGTCTCCTTTCTAGAGAGTACATTTGGAGAGCTTTGAGACGATCCAATAATTTAGGTGTTTTATCTCGTCTATGCGTGCCGTATATGTTCTCTGTATTCCCTCTATTTCAGCAATCTCTCCTGCTCTGAAGGGGGAAGTGAGTACTGAGCAGTATTCGAGACGGACAACACAAGTGACTGAAGAGTACAACCATTGTGATGGGATCCCTGGATTTGAACAAGAAGTTCTCCAGGAATACATACAGCGATCATTTTCCTGGGACCGCCGTTAATTAATATTGTTGTGGTCTCAGGGTAGTGCCGTTACTCTGTTTGTTCATAATAAAATTAACACTGGTTGTTGTGGTTTTATATTTATGTAAAATCTGTTCGACTTATAAGCGGGAGGCTTAGTGGTAGGAGGAGGCAGTAGTGAAAGAGAGGCGGGTGGATATAGAAATGGGGGTTGGAGGAGGGGAGGTGGGAGAGGTGGTAGGGGGGACAATGGCAGCGGGGGGGAGGAGATGAGAAGAGGGGGGGGCGAGGGGAGTAGTCAAACAATCCGGGCCCGGTCGTGTACCTCTTGTTGAATTATAGTACTGTATATATGAATTCTATTTGAGGTTCGCTCTCTCTTCTCCTGAAAGCTCCCTATTCCCACCTCTTCCCTCAGTCCACCCCTTCCGTCAGTCCACCCCTTCCCTCAGTCCATATATACTTCGTCAATGCAGTCCCACCCCTTCCATCACGTTCACCCCTGCCCTCCATCCCCCACATCTTGACCTAGGCGAGGGGTGCCTCCCCTCCCTGAGCTCTGTCATCCCATAGTGGGCAGAGATGTTGCGAGAGGCTCGACAGTTTGGGCCAACCACACTAAATGTTTGGTGTTGTGCTTGTCACTGGCTGGCAACACTATATTGCTGCCATGGTTCCCAACGGGCCCTGGTGGTTGGCGGTCCCTCAGGCATGGTGGTGGGTACAGGCCTGCGTGTTGGGGTACCCACGGGCCCTTGGTGGTGTGGATTTTTGTTTGTGTCCACGTATCGGCCCTGGTGGGTGAGCGGCCCATTTGGCCTGTGGGTTTTGGGTCCACGGGTCTAGGTGGGTTTGTGTGTTTGCCCAGGGCCCTGGTTAGGGGCGCGTCCACGGATTTGGTGTGAGTGCCCAGGCCTGAGTGGTGGTTTTTTGTCCCATTTTTATTGTTTGCTGGTGGTGGGGTACCATTGGGCACTAGGTGGTGGTGTCCCACAATGACCTAGGTGGTGGCGGTCCAACGGGCACTGGTTTGTGTTGGGGGATACGTCTCACCCGGTCCTGGTGGTGGGTTCCTACAGGCCCTGGTGGTGGTCGTGGTCCACGTGCCTGGTGGTGGCGGTCCCACGGCCTGGTTGGCTGGGGTAACCAAAGGTCCTTGGTGGTGGTGGTCCGACCCACAGTGATTGCACATGCTCAGCAGCGGGAGGACCTTCATACACTGCAACACTCACCTCTATATTATACTCAAAATTAACATACTTTGCTCGTCACTTTGTAACATCTGGCTGTACAGTTGACTAAATGTAAACGCGTTGTCAGCGAAACTATTCGCCCGTACTTTGCGTCACCTTTATATATGGAGATCGCCCTGACCACCTACCAAATCGCGGACTTTAGAGATCTCAACACCCTCAATGATGTCTAAGGTTACTAACCTGTGTCACAGGCCTTCCTTTTAATGATGTGTGCCGGGAATCTTAGCGAAGTATCCAAAATTTGACTCCTGTAGGTGCTATGCCTGCAACGACTGTTAAGCTGCCGCACAGTTGGGTTGGTGTGGAGCACTTGACTGTGAAGCTGCCGCCCCAGTTGGGTGGGTGTGGAGCACAATACTGTAAAGTGGCCGAAGGAATGCGGTGGGTGTGAGCAAGATTGTAACTGGTGACTATCATAGAGTTAGATGGAGCCCATCGATCTCGAACATTGAATTTTTTTCTCTGGGTCAGAAGTAGTTCCGACAAATGGATACTGCATTGTGTCGGCGTGATGTGGTGGATGGCTGACTCACCTCCACTATGTTAAGTGCGTGAGGATAGCATGTCCAGTAGGCTCACGGAACCTATACATAGTTGATTGCCAGTGAGACGCGGGCCCAAGAGCCAGAGCCCTTCCTGTCCTCTCCGCCATGACAGCACCAACTAGAGGGAGGACTCACCTAGTTGTACATTACCCCATTCTGTGGTCCTACTTTAACAGGGGCCTTTCGCATGACCATGGTCGGATCCAGGGTAACGGTAACTGCATATAAGTACTCGTGTTATAAGCCACTGACCACTGATCGAAGAGGTGCCATTCGGGTGACTATTTACACAGTCAGGTTATAGTAGGATACAACCACTACCATGTGTAACTGATGCCTACATGGTCAATTTGGGTAACAAGTCCAATTATTAAGTGTTCCAGTACTCATATTGTAATTACACAGTTCAGCATTGCTCAGCCCAGGAGGGCGAACATCAGTCAATATGGGACATTCTGCAATTTGGGACATTCTGCAATATAATATTCAAGGGAATGCATGCTTTCTCTTTCACAAAGTTGTAACTCTCTCTGTGTAGTCTGGCACCTGTCGCACAAAGTTGACACATTGTGTATTCTGACCACTTTCAGTCTTAACAGTGCAATGATATATGCCGACAGCACCTTTTCATGTAAGTGACTACACTGGTGCTACTACTACACTTCACAAAGTCTGTGCACATTGTGAATACAACACTTCACCGTATTGAAGACTGACACATAGGACTAGAAGCGGTCACATCTTCCTACTGGTGTTTGATGTCTGTGAGTTCTGTTGACATGTGCACAAGAACAAAACAAACCTCAGTAAAGTAAGCTTGGCGTCCTCTCTGTATCTCACAGTCTATTATTGTCATCATTTTCGAATTCTCCTTTTCTTAATTAACATACTTCAGTACATCTGTTTATATGCAGCTAGCCTAGTGTGTGTGTCAGAAGGGATGGCGGGACCTGTCACCTGTAGCTACCTGCCAAAGGTAATGCCGACCATCCAACCTGGCAACATACCCTGGCACCATCTGGCAACCATACCTGGCAAACCACACGCTGGCATACACACTTGCACACGGTTGGTCGACTGTCTATCGTCTACGTATATTACACAGGTTTCGAGGTAACGAACAGTCCAATTGATTTTTATATTAAGTGCTTTCAGGTCTTTCGGTGCTTGTAATGTCTCTCCTATGTGCGACGGTGGGCTTGTATAACACAGCTTAACAGTATTGATTGGGCCCCAGGTACTAGGTGAGCTCCTCCTGTTACCATGTTATTTTGCTGTGTGTTTCATCACGTTGGTTGCATGTTTGGGTGAGGATGTAACACAGACGTTCTCCTGCTAGTTGTAGGTACTTGTGTCTGTGCAAGGTTCAGTCAAGCCCTATCTAGACACTCTCTGTGTAAGGATGAGTCCTCTTATCATTTGGACGGTAGTGCCGCTCTGCTCGCAATATTTGCTCTTCTATACTCGCCCGCGTGTTATCTCATACAGGTGTGGAGTGTATGGACGGTGTGGGGTGCTTGGAAGGTTGTGGAGTATGGTAGATGGCGAGTATGGAAGGTGTGGAGAGTATCAAAGGTGTGGAGTGTATGGTAGGTCTGGAGCAGGGTGCCCACCGCATCGGGGACGTGTGTTACGGAGAGGCTGGCGCCCGGCTCTGGAAATGGTGCTCACTGAGTAAAAATAAATAACTGAGGAACTCCAGTAATC